>BMAW01130379.1:0-11870 GCA_019974015.1 Nephila pilipes | reverse complement strand
GAGGGATTTATGTTTCTAGTATTATTATTTTGTAATTATTTAGCTTGATGACAGTTAAGGATTTGAAACGAAACAAATAAAATATTTTTATAAATAAGTTGCCTTTTGGTACTCAAATAAAACTTTTCCCATAATATTTATGGATGCTCCTAGGCAATTGTTTTTAAAACATGTTTCCATATTATATCACTGGTATCGGTAACCTTACAGTTGTATTTTGCCAAACCAATCTACCACTAAGATTCAGGATACCATAAGATCTACCACTAAGATTCAGGCACTAAGATTCAGGATACCATAAGATCTACCACTAAGATTCAGGATACCATAAGATCTACCAATAAGATTCAGGATACCATAAAGTAGGAAATATATGTAACAACTCGATTCCAGGAGCAATAATAGCAGAGCTAGGGAATAAAGGTCAAGAATACAGATATAGAATTTTATTATACATTATTTATGCATTATTTAAAGATGTTTACATGTATAATATATAGCTATTCCTTCAATATAAATAATAAATTTGAATAGTAAATATACTATGCTTTGTGTGACTTTTAAATATATTTATAAAAATTAAAAGTAAACAACATAAAATTTAATTATTCCTTCAATATATTTAAATAAAAATTTAAAATTATAATGCGAACCTTGTTCCCGCACAGCTCTACTTAATATCGTAATATCATGAGTATAGTTTGTGACTTTCAGTTTGACTCATGCTTCTGTATGCTCAGTCATTAAATAACTTCTTATGGAATCAAAATGTTTTTCACTGACAAAACATTTGTTCACTTAGATATGTAGAGTTAAAAGCGGAAAGTAAAGCACATACCATTTCCCTCAAACAATTAAATCTCTCCGGCAATGACATTCAGCAAATTAAAATAGGTTTTATGAATATAGTTATCTAGATTTTTTCGTTATTCCGTAAATTCTGCTTTCTGAATAGATTAGTTTATTGAGCTCATTTCAAAATTATAAACTTTCAATCACTCAAAAATTCACTAATCGAGTGGAATTATTAATGGGTCTATAAAATCGGGCTTGAGAGAAAGGAAACTATAGACATACAAGTGTCAAAATCATTGCATCTTTTGGAAAAAGATGCAAATAACTCCTTTAGGCTCCCGTCTACCCGCCATTTTGATTTCATCAGCTCAATGTTAATCCTATGGAATTTCGACTTTAATTCTCACATCTTTATTATTTGATCTATTTGAATGCAATAAAGTGCATCTGAAATAGCAAAAAATAATGAATTATTCGGTGGAATTACTTTTTTCCACCGATTCTTAAAAATATTTGAAAATATTCTTCAAAGACCGAAAAACTTAAAAACGAATAATTAAAATAAGAATAAAAATATTTTTAAAAATTATAGGGAAAAAGTAATTCCACTGAAGCATTGATTATTTTTTGCTCTTTCAAATGCACTTTATTGCATTCAAATAGATCAAATAATTAAGATGTGAGAATTAAAGTCAAATTTCCATAGGATTAACATTACGTCCACGAAATCAAAATGGCCGGTAGACGGGATCCTTAAGGGCTTCAACGTAAGTTTGAAATTCATCTTTGTCTATGATAGATGTATTTGTAAGTGCTTTAATATTTGGGTAGTATTAGCATTAATAGCATAGTAAAAGATATTTAAATTTGTAGCAAAACCTTTCCAATATTAAAAAAGTTCAAGCGCGTCTTAGCTGTTTCAATGCAAATCTAAGTTTAGTTCATTTAGATATTTAGTTATATCAGTAAGAAATGTCAATTCGCATAACCATTATGTATCGTTCAATTATGGGAAATGCTGTTCCTTCTCATTAAGAAAAACTTAATGTGTTCCTTGCATGACACAAATTTATTCAAGACACTACATCGTCTCAGCCAACGGGCATGGCTGTATAAGGGGGAAGATTCACACATTCAATTTCCATTTTTACTAAAAGAGATTTAATTTGCCTGGTACCAATGAAGAACGAGACGCTGTGAAATGAACTATTTTAACTAACAGTGTTCATTACAGAAATTAAGCAATATGACAGAACTTTAGCATCTAAATTTTCCTGATGTACTATATACACTTTATGTTCAATATGATTTTCAAAAAGTTTGGCAAATAATCTTTCCATGCCAACTATTTCATTAGCTCTATCAGTAGTTACACAAAATATTTTACTTGTATTTATAATTTTACTTTCAAACTAATTTATTAATGAAGAAAGAAAATCCTGTCCCTTCGTTGCTCCAGACAGAGGAATCAAACTGCATATTTCTTCACAAACTCAAACTTTATCACGATTCAGATTTCTATTTTGTTGTTACATTTTCTGCCATTTGAGTTAATCGTTTCTCAATAGCTCGCGCAGGAACCGGTATTTCTTGAATTTAGGATAATTTTGTTTTTAGATTTGGAAATTCGCTGAACAATATTTCAACACTTTTTCAAATATTTGCTATCTGTGAAAGCTTTGTCTTTGGCCGGTGCACAATGAGCAATTACGGAACTACATCTTAGTCACTTTAAATTTTATTTCCAATTGGTTGACAAAAAAATGTAACATTTTTCTCATAACAACTCTTTTTGTATATGTATATTGCTCATCGGAATTCTAAATATGGATTGATGTTTAGGTTAAAAATGTTAAAATTTGGTTAAAACTGTACTCACTTGACGTGCGACATACGAAGCTTTCGCGACATAACACACTTACAGCACGATCCTTTTGATGTACCAATCCGTATTCATTTATCCATAATTCTGAATAACTGCGAAAATAAGATTCTTTCATTAGTTGTCATTTGATTAAATATGTAGGTATACATTGTCACAATTATTAAACAAATAAAATACAATTTTTTATATTTAAACTAAGAGCGTGTTAACAATTAAAGATAACCTAAAGAGCATGACATGCATCAAACTAAATTCTACTTTCGACTGAATTATTTTCGAATGTACTATATTATTTAAATTTTTCTTATCATAGTGTTTGAATTAATGCAACTATTAGTGCTTCTATTGCATAAACGGTAGCCCAGTGATCATAACGAAATTTGTCAGGGTGGATTTAGTTATAATCACTGGATTGTCTTGATTCCGAGAAATATATGATATGAAGAATAATAGGACCTGCTGTATGGACTTCGGTATTGAAATTGTCTTAAGGTATTAGTGTGGAAATTTATGTAGTGGGATGGTAGCTCAGTAATCATCCTCATCACTTAGTAACGGATTACGAGGTAAGTTGGAAAAAATCCTCACGCATCTGTATAGGGATGTTAATTCAATCCGACCAAATCATAAAGTTCATGTAAGTAACATATTTGTAAATTATTTAAAAAAAGTTTCTTAAAAAATCTATATTGAATTCTTCAGTCAAATTGGGGCTTTGAAAACCGAAATGAAACAGTAAAAGAGTTGAAATTAGACCACTGGTTATATAAGTTGAGGAATTCAAATAATTTCTAAACTTCTATTTTCATTACTCTGCTAAGCTTCGGTAGCCTTTTGATCATTCTTGCAGACATGCAACCGAGTTGCGGGTTCGAGCCCGAATACCACTAAAGAATCATCGCTTAACGGAATTGATGCATATTAAACCTGCTCCAGGTCCAAAGCAGTCCCATTGGGCCAGTTCAGGTGATATCCTCATCACTTGATTGAAATTCAAAATTGCGAGGTCCGTCGCCAAAACTCCTGGTGTTGCTTCTTGTTACGACGTTAATTCACTTTCATTACTCTATCGTTTGGCCATTCTTCGTGATCAGGATTTATATTAACTACCGGGGCCGCGGTAGCCTAGTGGTCAAGGTCGTGGACTCGCGACCGGCGGTTTTCTTTCAGTCGCGGGTTCGATCCTTGGCCGCCAAAGACCCGCCGTGTAGCCGGGGCTGATGCACGTTACATCTGTTCGGGGCCCAAATTCCTCCCGTTGGCGTGGTGTGGATGTTAGGAGAGGGAGGTGCTAGCTCAGGTGTCGTCCTCGTCACTTGATCGTGGTTCAAAATTACGAGGTCCGACGCCAATATCCCTCATGTTGCTTCTAGTGCGACGTTAATAAAAACTAAACTAAACTAAACTTCTGTTAGCTATCAATTGTTTCTTTCAATCCAGGAGTTATAACTTAATGCAATATGCATAACGTTTGTTACTATACTTGCACTTAGAAAACTTCATATATTTGATTTAATTTCAACGTAATATTTTTTTCTTGTTTATGAAATTATAATTTCTTAACTTTCCTAAATTATTTCTAATTTCCTTTTATAATTAAATATACTTTAGAAATGAGTTAGACAAATAGATTACAGAAACATGCTATTATACTTATGGTATTAAGTCATTATTTAATGAAATAACTTGACTGTATATTTGATATAAAATTCATATAAGAAAAAAAATAACAAGTTTTCTAAGAGCTAAAATTGAAAGTAAGATGTTATTTTAAATTATAGGAAACTTTAGGGATTATTCTGAACTTAATGGTTCTTTCTCTACTAATTGTCTCATCATCATTGACGGCTGTTGAATTCTGCAGATAAAACGGGGAGCGACTCTTCATTTATAAGAAGCGATAGAGACACTTTAGCAATTTAATATTGTTTTTCATTACCAATTCACTTTGAAGACCGGATCAACCCCTAATTGCTTGCATTCATTAGATGAGCATCCATTATTCCATAGATACTTCCAAAGAGCTATCAACAAAAAATATAACTTACTAACTTTAAATGATTGTAATTAAACTTTTCCGAAGAATGTGGCTTACCTATTTTTTCTTCTATTCAACCAATAGTTAAGCATGTCTAATTCGAAGCATCAATTCTAAAGACAGACTTTAATTTACTACCAAGAACCTGCTTTTATTCGTTTTAGTTAATCATTAAGCTATATGTGGTGCTAATACTCCAAGGTACACATGAAGCTTTTCGAAGAATAAAAGATTTTTCTGTTTGACTTCACATTGCTACTTTCGTCTGACTTAACCCAAATTGCATCATACTTTCGTTCGAAAGGAAAGAGAACTAAAGTTAATGAGGATTAATGAAATTAATCCATTATAGTTAATTTCCTTCTCCACTATTAGTTAAAATTACTAAAGAAAACTTACAGCTTTTTAAAGATGAATTTTGAAGTTATTTTGTGATAAAAATAAGAAACTAAAATGTATTAATTCATTTTCTTATTATCTATTATCGTGTGTATAATCAATTAATACCTGAATTATACTGCGATTTAAGAATTTATAATTAATTTTAAAATGCTGAAAAAACTATAAGATTTTGCAAATATATATCAAGGCATAGTTCAATGAACTTACAGATTACAGTGGTATTTATGAAATTTGAATTCATATAATTGAAATACATATTTTTGGTGATATGTATCAAAATGCAATAAAATATATATTTGCTCTGTAAAAAGTATCAAAGTATTGCAACATATAAGGTTTGGCTATTAACTAAAGAGGATGGCGCTGAAAAAATTACATTTTATATTGAATTCATACATATTTACTTTTTGACACTTTCAATATATGCCCCTCCTCTATCCTTACAAAGCTCACTGCAAATCTTCCATTGTTAGAAATAGTGCTGGAAGTCTTCTTCAGTCAACTCCATCCCGACGCGTGCCGCTTTCTCTTTCGCAGTATCAAGTGGATTCAAATCTTGTTCCTTTTAAAGCAGATTTCACCTTAGGAAACAAAAGTCGCATGGCTCCAGATCTGACAAACAGGGTGGTTGGTCTAACACTGGAATGCTATGTTTGGCTAGAAACTTTTTGACAAACAATGGTTAATGAGCCGGTGCATTGCCTTGGTGGAAAAATTTACCGTAAGATTTCTTTGTCAATTCCTAGTCACAGTAATCGCACCAAAATATAACCGAAAGTCAGATCGAACTAGATCGTGATTATTTCGATGTTGTCATCCGTTTTATGAAGTTGGAGGGCGTCCCAGGTGTGAATCATCTTCTCGGCCAACTTGAAAACGCTTAAGCCACTAAACAATACTTGCACGCTATAAACAATCATTGTCAAACATCAAAGATCATTTTTCGTAAAAACATAGTATATGATTATATTGCAATATCATTTTCTGAAGTACGAAATGAGTACAATTACATTTATAAACTAAAATATGCAAAATCAACTTAAGACAGGCATGAACTTTACCAAATAATGTATGTGGAGCCGGCAAGCTCAGTTTGTTTGCAGAAACTCTTATACCAGTTAAAATAAAATAATTTAAAATTTATTTTACTACATATGCCAATCACAGAACAAAACGAACAACACGCCATATAAAGCACGAATAGAAATAAAACCAAAATCCGTGTTATATACACTCTGATTATTCCACCGCCATGCCCGTTCTTCAGGGGGATTCCATTTTCCAAGAAAGTTACGAGTTTGGGATAGCACATGAATTGTATACTTGGCGTCCTCTGACGAAGGATTAGCTAACTCACGTGGGTTATACTTAATATTTTAAATACACGCAGAGCAAGGAAAAACGCACATTGATTTGTAAAATGACTTTTCAATATTATCAAACTCCAACTAAACACCTTTTTCGTGTTAGGACATTTTTCTAAATTAAATCAAATGTGGCAAAACGCTTTTCAGCATATTTCGAAATTTTCTAAATTAGATTTTTTTTATTCCAAAGCGTCACTTTTAGGCATATTACTCAATATAATACGGTTATTATAGTAGGCTTGATGGGACATTTTAATTTATTTGTTATTTCAACTCAAAAAGTGATTTGAAGTCTGAAGAAATACCAATATTTCTTTCTGAAATTTACAAATTATACATATTGTTGATTTATTTAATGAAGTACGTAACAGCATACGCTGAGTTCTTCAAAGTTGGATGAATTTATAAAAGGAATAGACACCAATATTTTAGTAACAAATATGCATTATATTATATATATATATATATATATATATATATATATATATATATATATATGAGTGTGTATATCTATATATATATAAGCGAAATACCACTGACTGACTCATCACGATATCTCTAAAACTATACAACCGATTGACTTGAAATTTGGTACAGTTATTCATTTTGCGATGTAGACGCTCACTAAGAATGGATTTTACGGAATTCTAATCCAAAATGTAATTTTCATCCGTTAATCTTTTGTTATCCATTGGTTATATCATTTTATATGTATACTGTGTATTGCTACTAATTAAGTTTAATTGGCGAGATTTGCGAAATGGAAATAATTTAATATTGAGGCGTTGATGGAGGATGGATTTATCACCAGATATCTTCCACCGCCAAGTCGAAGCATTTCAATGACCTTGCATTGTGAATTTTAAAAAGCTATAGTATTGTAACCCCAGCTGATTTCGATCGCTTTGCTGAGCAAACCATAATTTTTTATAGTTGTGGAACCTAGGCGTAAGTTTTAAATTTATGAGAAAGTATTTTATTATTAATAATGATTGATAAATTACGCAATCTTACGAAGATATTGAACTTGGCTTTTAACAAATAAATAATAACGGTATGTTATTCATGTCATTGATAAAAAAAATAAGTAGCTATCAAAATATTTATTTCGATGTACGCAATAATTGTTACCTAATGTTTATGCAAAAGGTTTTTTTTCTGTATTTTGTTTATTTTTAGTTTTTGGTTTCTAGAAAATAAATGTTTTTGATTTTTTAAAATAGCCGCATATTTTATTGTTATCAGAATACAGAATTATTTTTAATGCTATGAATTTTTAAGAGCTAACTATTCTGTCTTATTCAATTGCAGTTCCAGATATGCTGCTAGCGTAATAGAGTTATCTCTTTGCAAAAAGGATAACGTAATACGGGTGACTTTTTGCTAAAAAATTTTACTATACTTTATTTTTTTGTTAGTATTTTTTGTTGAATTTTTAAATAATTTGATATTTAAAATTTAATTTCGGTTATATTTTTTAACTAGAGAAGTATTTCATTGTAGGTTAATACATATTGATTTTTCATATTTACTTTTCAGTTATAATTTTTAATAATGGATGTTGAATATATTTGGATCGATGGAATACCTACTCCTTTTAAAGTTTTTAAAATTCTTGGCAACGAAGCATGTTTATTTTCTTCTCTATCTTTGCTGGTGTTTGGTGACATATCGATGGCGTATAAAATGAGAAATATTGTTTCTCACGTGTTTAACAACTGGGATCAGTTTAAATGCTGCATTCAAATGCTATCTGGCGCCTCTATTAATACTAAAGATTTATATTTTACCGAAATGTGTTAAACAAACACGTATGGATCTATTTGCAAAATTATAGCGGCGGCAGAGCTATTTCCCTATCAGTTCGAAGTGTATCAAGGTGGCTGCCTTATAGCTTCTGTTGGTGAAACAATTCAGAGAAGAAAAAAAAGATTACGTTTTACCGGATACTATAATAGTGGTCATTTTGATGTCTAATATTGAAATAGTTGGATTAACAAATAGAAGTAAAGTTAATCTTGGTGATGATAATGTGAAAGAAAATGAAGAAAATGTGTCATCTTTAGTGTTTCAGCCTCAAGAAAATGTATCTATACTACTTTCAAAGACTCAATTAATATCTATCATTAATTTATCAAGTTTAAGTAAATCGATTATTAATGATGTAATATCTCTTCAATTAAATAAAGGTAAAAAAGAAGAAGATAAAGATTCACAAATTCAATTAGATATAAACAAGTAAGACAAGTTGCTAAAAGTATACTCAAAGTCATCATGAAATACATAGAGAAGCTGCTTCAAAATATACTCAAAGTCATCATGAAATACATAGAGAAGCTGCTTCAAAATATACTAAAAGCCATCCTGAAGTACATAGAGCAGCAGTACGAAAATACTTCTCTAATAACCCCCATATGAATCGGGAAGCTGTAATTAAATTCAATGAAAAAAGATCAAATGTTTAATTAGTGCCATGGACTTCTAAAGCTTTGGTTTTAAATATATATATGTAGCAGATATTTACTATTCAAATGATAAAATTGCCAGTATCGGAAAACGTTTGCCCTGCCGTGCTTTAAAATGGATAAAAGAACCTCCAGGAATCTGCTGCAGTGGTGGTCAAATCCAGCTTCTTGCTATTAGATCCTACCCTGAACCTTTGAATAGTCTTCTTAGCCATGAGTGATCAGATTTCAGAACATTTTCTTTCTACAATTCGTAAGTATAATGGATGTTTTCAGATGACGTCATTCGGAGCAAAATAATTGAAGGAAGGAAATTTTATGCCAACATTTAAAGTCCAGGGGCAGGTATACCACAGGATAGGTAGCCTATTGACTGAGCCGCCTCAACAACCTTCTTTTCTTTAGCTTTACTTTCTCTGTGATGATGAACGTGAAAAACACATTCATTGTGGTATTTTCCCAGGTGTTAAGCCAGAATTAGCCAATTGCAAAAGGCGCTACATGAACATAACATGTATATTCACGATTTCAAAGCTGCTGTTGATTCAGTTCCTAAAGACCAAAAGGAGTTTAAGGTTATAATTAATGCTGATAAAAAAAACCATCTGGAGGACATAAAGGTCGTTTCAATGCTCCCATTTTCTTGATATTTTATGTATAGGTTCCAAAATGTAATATTATCGTCTGCCCAGCGAAGCGGGCGGGTATCAGCTAGTATATATATATATGAGTGTGTACGCATGCATAAAATATGGTTTTGCTTAAATAATACTTTTTTTCCTTGAAATTGATAAAAAATTTATTAATCAGTTTTCTTTACGGTTTAGGATAATAAATTACATTCTGATTTTTAAAAACAATAATGAAAATTGTAAAAATAAATTTTTTGCTCAAATATAAACATTATTTAATCTATAAATAAGTTTCTTAAATATTTTCCTTTATAAACTGTTGATATGCATCCACATAGATGCAGTTTTGTAGTGAAACATACACGCATTAAAAACATTAAGATTTTAAAAAATATTATAATATAAATTTAAAAAATTAACCCTTTGAAACTCACTAATTAAAACTCTTGGCCCATTCTGATCTGTATGCATCAGAATAAATAATTCATATTTAAGAGTAACACTTTTTAATTTTTAGCAAATGCTAAGGAATATGGAAAATGTATTATAACTATACGCTTTTCTTCTCGAAAAAATATCATTTAAGGAATATTGTACAATAATGCAACGCAAAAGTAGAAACTGATTTTGCCAATTATTTCTTAAAAATAATTTACTATAATTGCTAACTCTAAAGGAACAATACACTGCCAGCGTAACATAAATGATAACGTTTTTAAATGCATGGTAGTTCTAGAAAAAATGAGCCTTTGCCGAAAGCATAATGAGCAAATTAATCAGATTCTAGACGACATCTTGTTATATTTCTTTATTACATAGAAAAATAACATTTTATGTCCTTAAATAAATTCCTTGTTATTTTAAGTAATCAAAGAACTTTTCGAGTGAAGTTATATATATGACTTACATAATAAGAAATCCTTGAAAAAGAAACATTTCTTCCTATTTAAAATTTGAGATTACTACTTTTGCTTTCTTAATTCTGAATAATTAAACTGTAAACGATGATTCTAGATTTTAAAACTCAAGAATGTGATGAATTTTGATGAACCAATTTAAAATGTTGGATCCAAAAAGAAGGATAAAATAGGATTCTCTTTTATTATCATTGGTTCTGCATTATGACATATCCTGCAATAAAAAAATATTTCCATTCATTCTAATGAATCTCAGATTACGAGATAATATTCGTTTATTAAACAATATTTTACTACATTTGTAGTATGATAGAATCAGTTTTCTGTTCCTAAAATTTTTGTAGAGATATTTTTGGTTTCAAACAAATTTGCCATCGTCCAAAAATTGGGACACCCTCAATTAATTTCATTATTCCCACTATAGTTTGATAAAATTGACATCAATGTTAGTGGTTCAAGGAAAACAAAATTATGATTTTAATAGATAAAGGAATTAATAAGCAGTTAACTTTTATAACAAAATTTTTCCACTCTAAGGATTAAATTTTGAAGAATTAAAGAAAGAATCCTACGTATGTTATGTACAAAATGTAATCCAAATTTAATTTTTACTTATATATACATGCAGAAAAAATTCTTGAGGAAACATGAAAAAGTCTACTTAGCGAAAATGCCTGCTATTTATAATATTTAATTCTTTTAACATTGAGTGATAAATGAATAGATAATTAAAATTAATTGTCTACTTTACTGCCATTTAAACCCCATGATCGTAGCTCCAAAATTGAATATTTTCTCAACTATTATAGATAATTGCATGAAAATTTTTATTTAAGAATTATGAAACATAAAGAACCAAGAACCAAATATAAATAAAATTTTGGTATGTTATAACTTAATTAGAAAATTTCGTAACTGCATTGATTATTCACATTTCTCATAATATAATCTTTTGCAATCTTTTCATAACTTTAGAACGTAAACCTTTACATACATAAATAAGCAATTTGTAGCTCCTTTATTTTGCGGCATTTTGCACTGAAATTCCGCACTTTTCCACATTCGCTTAGGCTTCCGGCTGGGTAATTTTGAAGCAAAAGTATAAATAACCGTAGTTCTAGCCTTCCATTGTACATATGTCCATCCCTTTACAAATTCATTTCCATTGTGCTGTACCATCGCCCTTCCGCCGCAGTAAGTAGAAATTTGGCAAGGTTACTTCATTGCTTTGCACGGGGTACCTTGTCAAGCTTCATGCAATGCCTTGTTTGGCGCTTGAAGTTTGCTTAAAGTTTCATTTTGTCATTGCTGGTGGTAGCTACAAAAGCCTTTAGTGGCCTTGAAATGCGGCTATACCATTTGGCCTTCA
>BMAW01130378.1:0-12465 GCA_019974015.1 Nephila pilipes | reverse complement strand
ATAGAAGTTGAATCTAGAGAAATGATATGTAATTGTAGGATTGAATTATCAACTTTTTGTGAATTCAAAAATATCTAAAAATCTAGCAGTATATTTGCAGTGTTTGATTTGTTACTGATGGAACAAAAGTTACTTAGTATAGTAGCATGGATTTGTAGACAAAAAAGTTCCGACCTTGTTGCATCTTATCTCAAGTTATAAAAGTTTCACAGTTAAACAGTTTTAAACTTATTTAAAAATAATTGCAACAAAAATATTAAAAAATTCCATTTTCTTATTTTTTCATTGTTTTATATTAAATGAATAAAGTTTGGTGATGCTTATGGAACGGTTTTTGCTAAATCGATTTTATCATGTAACATATTATCTTTATTACCCGTTTTGCTCTATCATATTTCCGAAATGAGCAATAAGCATAAATTGATACACACTTTCAGTTGTGAATTATTATTAGAAATTAACATGTATAATGAACCCAAACGAAACATGAATAAGTGCTGAATCTTTTAAATTTTAAGGTTGCACACTTTTCTCTATTCACATGAGATCGAATAATCTATAAAACTAAGTTTATTCTATCCTATATGATATGTTGATCCTTCAAATAACATGATTTTCATTCTGATAGACCTGGAATGAACTGGAACATCTATTAAATCCATTGCTTTAAATTATTTTAAGCAATTAATTATTGTTTCTGATAGTATTTAGGCATTCAATAAATAATTAACTCATTGAATTAAATTTATAATTCCAAAGATTTTCAAAAGGACTGACTATATACATAAAACGTTTGAATCTGTTTCTATTAATTATATGATAATCATTTAGATTAATAACTTTGTATAGTGTACTTCACTTATTTATGCCAAAGAAAGTATCAATTTGTGAATGCTTTTTAAACATATAATTTAAAATAAAAGAGACACTTTGAATTTTTAAATTTGACTGAATTATCGATTTTTTTCGATATGTAAAGTCCATTTATTGAAAATTATATTATTTTTAATTGTTAAACGACTGTTTCGAATTAAAACATACGTAAATCCATTGGATTGCTTTAAATTGGAAATCCCTGTAAAAAATTACACAAAATCCTTGTAATGATATGGATATCGTATTCTGAACCATTGTTCAGTAACAAGCATGACGCTAGAGTGAACCTTTGTTTTCAATATCAGATTTCACAATCGATTTAAGAATCTTGAGGTTCAGTTTCATGAATATGAAGCACACCCATTGTTTGAAAAGTAAAAT
Source organism: Nephila pilipes (assembly GCA_019974015.1). NCBI lineage: Eukaryota > Metazoa > Arthropoda > Arachnida > Araneae > Nephilidae > Nephila > Nephila pilipes. Next base: position 11,208 of record BMAW01130378.1, on the reverse strand, counting down.
TTCTGATAATCATAACTCGATTACTACCAAAATTGGTCACAGTAGCCGAGAGTGGTCATGACGGAATCTCCGATCAGCCAGAGTTGTTTTCCCCAAATCGTATAGTTCTGGTCCTATATTCTCTAAAGATCCACTCGAAAAAAAGGGGGATACTCCACTTTTAAATCTGGATGATACTCCCAAGTTTTGCACCTCGACGAGGGTGTAAGTTTGAAGTATGGAACCGTTCAAATGTCGTCCTCGTCACTTAACCGATGTTCAGAATAATGAGATCTATCACCAATAGCCCAAGTGTTGATTCTTCTGTCAACGTTAAGAAAATCATTCAATACCACTAAATTAGACCATTAATGAGCGCCAGTGGGTTATTGCTTTATTCTTTAAAATGGGTAAAATTGATAAAGGAAAAGAAAATAAGCAGTTACTAAAACTGTCTGAAAGAGAAGGAAATGCTAATTCTGTTTTCATTAAATGTGAGTGCACTGAGAAATAAAATAATTTAAATTATTAGGAGGGTACGATTTTCGTAGTAAAATAGGCAATATTATAATATTATATAAAAACATTGATTGTGCTTTGTTTTTTGCTGTTCTATAGTTGTAAAAACATTAATTTTGTTTCTGAACGAAGACCACTACCATTGTTAAACGAAGAACTTGTTTATAAAGTAGATTGTTATTTAATTACAGTGAAAAATCTCGCCAATACAATAAGCTAAGAGATGGATTTTACTTCCAACTCTTGTATATATTTAATGTGTTTCAAATAGATTAATTTATCACTAAATGAAAAGTCGAGGTAATGAACCACACCATATAGATTCTGAATGCTGATATTCTCAAATTTATCTCTAAATCGAACAAACATTTATAAAAAAATTGGGGAGGTGTCAATACGTCTAGATTTCCTAGATTTCTTCAAACCAATCACAGTTCTTGATTGTGAGCCATTCTGGAGTGCCAGGTAATCCACTTATATATATTTTATCTCTAACTATAGTTAATGTAGTTTTATAACGTATAAGTAGCTGTGGGAAACCAAAGTTACAAAGGCTTCCGTGAGATTGGAATGACTTGAGAATCAATTGGAATAGTTTAAAATTGTCCTTTAGGAAAATTGCCCATTCCTCAGCTGTTCACAGAGGAGTGTTGGGGTAGTCATAAATATGTACTTGTAGGTCAGCGTGCTTAACCTTTGGGAGACAGATACTTTCGAGATGAAAACACTGGTGAGGGACGGAAAGTTTTCGTACATTACTTACCCCGATTCGACGTTTGACTTCAAGGGAGGACAGACGGACGAAACTATGGAGCTAGCTCAACGGGCGCCCAGGGCCGAACGATGTGATGGACACGGGAGCGGTGACTCCGGTGAGCAACGACCAACACCACCAGCAAAGGAAATTGGCTACGACTCACACCATCCTTGTAGAAGCAAGAAAAATTATCAAACAAAGAATCGGAGCACCAAAATGGACTCATATAGACATAGAAGAAGAGGACCAGAAGTCAGATCCAACCACTGAAGAGACCCGATCAGAAAAAAAAGAAAACTGCCAAGCGGAACTGAACAAAATTCTAGGTGAGATGAACTTTATTTCTCCTTGCCTCTTTAAAGAATTGCCAGATAAAACAAATTCGTTATTAAAATCTAGAAACGCATGGTCTGAGTCATGCAGTTTAACGAAAAACAAAGCGCATCACCTTCTGATTAACCAAACTGAGCTCCCAAAGTTCAACGCGTCATTAGCAATGGTTTTCAAACCTACAAAAACTGCAAAAAAAAGGCAGTCACTAATGAAAATTAATAATGTAACCTACGTATCGAGCTCAATGTTTTAAGCATGGGCAGATCTACAATAGTGGGGACGCTGACATTCCCCCACACCTCCAAGATTCAACCGGTAATGCTTAGCTACCCTAGAACTGTACAAACATCATCATCCAGGCCATAAACAGGGAATTCTGAATTCAGCGTGTTACCCGGATAGTATAAAGTCTCACCAACTCAGAAGATATCACCGTGGGAATTACCACTTCCTGACAATCTAAAGGCTGAATACTACGTGATTCAACCTCAACAATCGTCCTGTGAAAATGTGTAGGACTTCCAGTGCACGCTGACTGTGGAGGACATCAAAGAAGACTCATATCCCTCTAAAGGCATCAAGGTAGAGAAGTGCGTCAACTCAAGCAATTAAAACAAAATTCTAATTCCCATTTTATGGTAGAAACGGTGTAGGGGAGATGACGCCCTGGAAATCTATAAAGTACAATCCACTCACATCATTGTCAAGATAAGATTTTAAAAAGAAGCTAAGGAATACGCAGTGTTACAACTGCACTATTTCCACCACTTCTCACATAATTGCAGAATGAATGAGATTCAAGTGCGGTGAAAATCACCGTACACGGGGAATGCTACTTTATAGAAAGGCTAGAAAATCCACTATGCACTAATTGAATTTAACCATATGGCCTCTTGGCAGGATCCCGCTGTTCCTCTAAAAAGAAAACCAAAGCAAAGGTCAGTCTACCAGAAGAACAGGAACCCCTCCACCCGACCCAACTGCAGGTGTTACTTTTGCAAACATTGTGAGTCAACGAAACCACCCAAGAGATGCAGCGCACAAATAGCTTCAAATGTCAGCCGAAGCCAAGCACCAGTTTGAACGGCCCCCCTATTACCACCCCCACAACTAGAAACTTTAATTTCATTTAGCGCAGCCATTGCAGAACTACAAACCTATTTAATAAATTCGAAAATATTGAATTCTAAACATGTCTGAAAGTCACCAGCGACTTCTGACAGCTCACATTTTCATATCGTCATGGTCGCGACACCACCCACTTCCAATATTACAACACCCTTTCGGACCCAAACTGGTGTTTTGAGAATGCCTGGCTTAATCCACGAAGTGGAATTAAGGAACTTCTAGATAAGCACAAATTCCCTGGTACTTATACTAATACAAGAAACAATCTCGGACCAGGAATGAAATTTTCACCTAAACCATCACACATATAGGAAATGACAGACCCACCACAAGCAATCGGCCGTTTGGCGGAACTGCAATCTTTGTCAGAACCTCTCCCACACTTACAATCCCAACACCCACATTAAACGGTGCAGAAGCAACTACGTTGCCTCCTCACCCCTGGCAGATGGAAACCCACACTATTACCTCGATGTATATACTCATCTCGTCAGAGTCACCACGTTCCAACAGACATAAATTACATTCTAAATCTAGCTGACTTCACTAATATGTGGAGAGTGTAAATGTCTACTACCATGGGCTGACATTACAATCACGAGAGAGGTAATGCTAACTTAAAAAACCTTTCCGATCAGGAACGGATAGATATCTTAGCCCCGCCCACTCCAACACGTTCGGACAAACTCCAGTCCTTCCACATACCGACTATTGCTCTACGGCGAACTTTGATTGCCCTTCCAGATACACACTGCCACCGGAGCTTAGAAGCATCACAACCAAGCTCTTCAATTCAACTTTGTTTTCAAGAGAGCTTTAGCTTCCTCGCCGAAGCTCCATACCAACTGGGAATTGTTTAAAAAACACTCCTTGACACAACATCAACACTTTACACCCCCAAAGCGCACAGAGGAGAGGATATTGAAATTGAAGTAGCCAAACTAACACACAACATTTTAAGCTGCACAGCCAAAAACGCCTCAAACCAATCCAAACAACAAACAGACATTTATCGGCAGAGCTAGAACTTTTCGAGAAAGGAACAAAGCCAGTAAAACTTTTGGCAGTTCAAGATTCCCTGCTGATACAACAAAATTTAAGAATTCAAACAGAAATAAGGCGTAAAGTGCAATTTACTCAAAACAAAAGATTGGAAGAAACTCTTGAAAATCTGAAGGAAAACGTGCACCACCTATGGAGTATGTCAAAAGACCAGAAAAGAGAAGACCTCTTGCTTCCGCCCAAACGGCCCAACTGGTATCGCTCGAGTGACGCAGACAAATCTGAAAACACCTCGCTGACTCACTTAGAGTCCAGTTAAACTAACGTCTCAAATTACCAACACATGATAGCACTAAGGAAACACGCGTTCATGAATTCTTCATGAATAAAGAAACTGAAAACCCCACCTACCCACTCACTTGCTTCAGAAATCGCAAATTACATCAAAATCCTCAAAATTAATAAAGCAATTTGGTAAGGATGTATCACAAACAAAATGATTAAAAATCTTCCATATCTCTGCATCACCAACCAGAAATATCATCCAAAATATTTGCTAGATCATCAGTACTTCCGATTCCTGGAAAAACTGCCACAATCATACTGATCGGAACCTGAAAAGATCACAACCTGAAAACTACAGACCTAGTATCCTCCTCTCATGTTAAGCAAAATCGCGCAGAAAAAATTTTCCACAATAGACTGAGCAAATTCAATAGTGAAAATGACATCCTGATCCACGAACAGATGGATTCGTTCCAGAGCTTCTCCACATCACCAACTACTCAGAGGGTAAACTAGTTAAAACTGACTTACAAAGGACAACTCACAGTGAGCTTCTTGATATTCAGAAGCATCTGACCAGGTCTGGCATACTGGTCTACTTTATAAACCAATAAAAAATTAATACACCCCCCCCCACCTAATCAAAATTATCAAATCTTATTTAGAAAATCGAAATTTCTCTGTCATCATCAATGGAACCTACTCTTCACCAAGAAATATCGCAGCAGGAGTCCCGCAAGGAGGAATTTTATCGCCGACCCTCTTCAACTACTTCGTGAACGACATCCCAAAACACCCAGACACAACTCTCTGCGTGTACGCAGATGACACTGCGATACTAGCACGTCACTACTTCCCGAAAAACATAGGCCAAGCACTAAACAACCACCTCAAAGACTTAGAAGTATGGTACTCAACTTGGAAAATAGCCTTGAATGTTTCCAAGACAGAGGCCGTCTTCTTTAATAAAAATAATAGAAACATTGAACCTGACATATATTTAAACAATAACAAAATCCCCTGGTCCGGGTCCACAAAATACCTCGGTGTTACGTTAGATAAGAAACTCACTTTCAAACAACACATAATACTAAATAAGCAGCAATATAAAACAGCAGTCAGAAAATTTTTTTCCCCTTCTCGCGAGAGACTCTACATTAAATAGAACCAACAAGATGCTTATCTATGCACTGATGCTTAGACCTATCCTGACTTACGCCTCCCCTGTCTGGGCCCACTGTGCACCTACTACTATGGATATCCTAGAAAGCTCTCAATCCAGCATACTACGAACAATAGCAAAAGCACACTGGTACATGCGCACTGCTGATATCAGAAATTCATTAAATTTCCCAACCCTCAAGCAATTCATCAAAAAACTAGCGAAAAACTTCTACAATAAAATCGATATCTCCACCAACAGAACCATTCAGGCAATAGAGAAATATACTCCAATCAATAATAATCAACTTCTGCACAGACCACGCGAAATACTACTTAATTAATTCTCAATTTCTCTTCATCATCATTTTCCTACACCATTTCCTGCCAAAATTTACTTCAAAATGACATGCATCATCAAAGGCCAATAGGAGCGCACCCAGCAACCAATAGGAACGCTCCCTCTCCACACTCAAGAACCAACTTCAATTTCTTCTTAACCAGACATGAGGAATAAGTCAGGATACTTCTACCAACGCCACTAGTATCAGCCTCACTTAACTGTAATAATAATCAATAGCATTTATTTAAAAAATAAAATGAACTACTCAGATTCTAATATCTAATAACTTAAATTTAATTTTAAATTTTAAAAATTTACTGATTCATAGTTATTATAACTTTTAATATTAATTGTAAAATTAATAACTAAGCATTGCTCGTTTAACTTTTTTTTTTTTTTTTACTCTGGCAATTCATTATTTTTTTCAATTTTTGAATTAACTTCTGGGCAAGCTGAAAACCAAAGTTCTGTCTCACCTCCAACTAATTAATTAAAACTGGGGATTAAAGCCCGTGAGAGTTATGCACCCCAATATAAAGTCACGTTCCTTCCTTCCTTCCTCTACTTACCCCCTTTCCTGTCAATGATTAACAGTTCTAAGTGTTGTTTGACAAAAGGACCATATAGAGTGTTGGTCCCCTACTGGGCAACGTGGAGGTTTACGCGGTAGCCTCTAGCAACCCATGATTCTCCCTTTTTCTGGGAAAGTTCTCTCTAAAAGCCACTTTACAATTATATGTCCGTTTTCAATTCTGGAAACTTTCGAAAATATATTCTTTGAAAATAGAAGGCATGTTCTTTCCTGCAATTTCTTTGTATCATTCTTAGTACTATAATTAGAATTTTCATGCAGTAAATTATTCTATTCATGTGCAATAATCGGGAAAAACTATTATAATTATTTCACTTAGCAAATTATAGTAAGTAGTGGCTACAGTACCGTTACATGATATAATTATCAAATTATATTATATATCATTTCATAATTTAATACATAGACATTCTGAATTATCTATTTATAGGCACAAAAATTCTTCGCTCTTTATTTCGGATGTATAAATTATTTTTAGAACCTAAAAGTCTGAATAAATTAGTAATACTTTTGAACAATGAAGGAAAATGTTCAATTTATTAAAAGTTATATTTCATATTTGCTGCGCTATATATATATATTATAAATGAATTTTGAATTAATAAGTCTTGTAATGTTTTAATTTTCATTGAGTTTAATCATTTCTGTAAATGAAAATTGGGATAAACTATAACATGCAATGAAATACGGTTATTGTATGAATATTCATTAGTGTAATTATAAAGGAAAACTTTAACTATTCCACACAGCAATATATCTTTTGAAATATTTGAAGGCGTTGCTTTAAACTTTTACTCTGAATATTTTATAAAACATTGCATTTGCCAAATGAATGTTTATTTCCCTTTAATCAAAGATCAAATATTCAAAAACATGTTTAAATGTATGTCGCATGATCATATATTTCAATTTTATAATCTTTAGTAAACACATTAGAAATTTGTAAACGTTATAAAATTATTTTATATGTATCAAAATAATTCATGCAATCATATACTTAAAAGTTGAAATTTTTATTTTGAATTAAGTCTGAAGTTCTTCGAGAAATGTATAATATTATAACCTTTCGAAAATTTGGATAAATATTAGTCTTTATAATCAAGAAGTTTATTTGAAAAGAAAAGAAAAATATTGAGTCTTTATGAATGTTATACAATTTCAATTAAATTCCGATTTTCTCAAATAAACGGTGATTGATTAAAAAGTTTTATTAACGTCGGACTAAAAGCAATACAAGGACCTTTGGTGACAGGCCTCGTAATTTTGAACCTCGGTCATGTGACGAGGATGACATCTGAGCTGGTACTACCCCTTCTAACTTCCACGCCACGCCAGTGGAAGGACTTTGAGCCTCGACAGATTAAACGTGCATCAGTCTCGACTACACAGCGGGTCTTCAATGGTCAAAACTCGATGATTAACTGTTTTAATATTGTTTAATTCTCAAAAACTCAAAATAAATAACTGTGAAGTGACACACACACGATACGCTAATAAAGAGCAAATGTACATTAAATATATGTTTGTTTAAAAATTCTTTAAAAGCATCGATGGCCTAAAAGTCAATAAATATGATATATTTTTTAAAAAAATCAGTTGTTCTTTTTGACAATTATATGACTGATCCATTAGTAATGGCTTCTTATCAAATAATAATTGAAAAAAAAGATATATGTTATTCTTAAGAAAATTCTTATGTTTCCTTCTTCAAAATGAGTAAAATAACTGATAAATATATTTTTTCTACATAAAAAGTTAATCGTGGTTAATTGAATCGTTTGTTTTTTTTTATAAATGATTTCAATAACATTAGCAAGTTTTGTGTGTGTGTTAGACAGAAAAATATTGCTTAAATTCTAAGAGTAATACTCAGAATGTTGAGTGATAAAAGAAAATGAAAAAAGTAATAATAAAAATAAGTAAAGGCAGAAAATATGATTTTGAATTCAGTTCTTAGGGTAATATTTCTCTAATAACGAAGTGTAATAATGTTAGAAGAGAACCTGAAACTATTGAGAATAGGGGTGGAAACCTTCCTGAGATCCCCTTATTAGAAAATAAAATTCCTCCATAAAATTCCATCTCAGATATATAATAAGCATTTATTTAATAAAATTAAATATTTGAAGTGACCTGGAGAGCAAAAACATTTTAAACTAAAGAAAATAGGAACAATTTTTATCTAGCAGACAAACATATACTTAATGTAGCTTATTAATCTATCATTTTTGATGTTTTACAAAATGTTTTTATCTTTTCAGTCACTAAAAAAACTTAAACTGTTTTTGTGCAAGCTTTGAACCCTGATATTTTTTATGGCTTCAACAAAATTAATATTTTTAGCTGCTACATTTTTAAAGAAAATGATAGCAGAACCGTTTTACTTGATTCATCGATGATAAGAGATAGCTTTTAATGAACTTTGAAAGTTTCTCTCTCACGAACCGACTGAAACACACACTGTCAAAAAAAAATTTTTAATCTCAAGCATATATTTAAAAATTTAAGGTTTTATGGAGGTATAAGTTGGACACCCACGACAACTTTGTAAGGAAGAAATTGCCGACACGCATAACGTCAATAAAATTGAGAATGAATTATAATCATACGGAAATCGAGAATGAATGCAACATTTGAGAAAGAATATTGCCCCTGAAAGCAATTATCTCGTTTCCCTTTGTATAAGGCTTGTTATGACTTGTAACTTTTCTGTAGGAGATTGTACCCAACACTTTTTGAAACTAACCCTTAAACACATTGCGTATTCAAAGATTTTTAAAGATTCAGATAGATAAGCTTAGAATGGTTGAACACTAAAGAGATTTATTGACGTTTTATCTGTCGTGTGAGTTTCAACTCTCTAATGTTTGACACGAGAGAAAAGAAAAAGCGAATTTTTCCACAAAAGTATTCTAACAACCAAGTATGACCGTATATTATTTTTAGATTTAATCTTAAGAAAAAACGAAGTAGAATATATTATTTGAAAGCAACTTCTGTAGTTGTGATAAAGTCGAGAAATGCAACACATTCGGCAGAATTTTAGAATTAAAATAAACAGCAAAAGCGCACACGAAAATTGGCCTCTTACTATAAATTATATATTTAGTATTGTATTTTTATTGTGTTTAAGAATTCCACTGCACTTATAAAAACTTGTTTATTAAAGATTGTAGAAGAGAAAAACAGAGGGGGGGGGGAATGTAGGCATTGCTAGTTTCTGTTTTAATTTTTCAGTTTCTCTCGAAGTCTTAACATTTGTATATTAATAAGTTGAATATCAATAAAAAAAAAGACTTAAAATATTTTAAAGCATTTTATAATTGACTACAAACGAAGGAAATATATGGTGATATATAAACTGTTGTAAACAAACAAATAAACTACTGTATAACAGCTCCTGTTTTCTAAAGGTTTTTTTTTTTAAATTAATTTTGATCAGTTCATATAAATTCATCACTCATTCAACTGTGAGTATAGTATGTTATATTTTCTAATACTCACTTAATTCAGTATATGTTTAAATTTTGTTACAAAAAAAAACTTTTTTTTCTCCATTTTCGAGTACTGTTATTAGAGTATAACTAAAAAATATTATTTTTTTCTTCTGCATAAAGTATTTTGCGAAATAATTGAAACTTTTGATAAAGATTTAATTTTTTTTACAGCTATTATGTAAAGAAATTGTCAAACAAGGATGAGTTGAATGCTGTTTCAAAATATATTTCTTCCATTTTTGAAAAACTTACACATGCAAACTTATGAGGAAACGGTACCCTAAAACTGACAGAATATATATATATATATATATATATATATATATATATATATATATATATATCACCTTATTTTAATTTTAGAATTTTTATAAATTTATGCACAATCTTCCATAGTTCCAGCTGTAACACATGGATCAATAAGTCCCGAGACTAACATTGAAAACAACATTTTTTTTGCAAAATTTTTTTTTATTCATCAACATAATCACCTTTTAGAGTGATACAATCGTTCCAACGCTTTTCCAATTTTTCAATACCATGTTTATAAAGAAAATTATCTTTCGCTTCAAAATAAGCTTCAGTTTCAGCAATGACCTCCTCATTTGAGCCAAATCTTTTTCCCTGGAGCATTTTTTTAAGATCAGCAAAGAGCCAGTAGTCACTGGGGGCTAAATCTGGCGAGTATGGGGGGTGGGGAAGCAGATCAAAGCCCAATTCGTTCAATTTTGCCATTGTTTTCATCGACTTGTGGCAGGGTGCATTGTCTTGGTGAAAAAGGATTTTTTTTTCTCTGCATGTGCGGTCGTTTTTTTGCGATTTCCTCCTTCAAACGCACCAGCAAGTCAATATAATAATCACTGTTGATCGATTTACCTTTTTCGAGGTAGTCAATGAAAATCATGCCATGCGTATCCCAAAAAACTGACGCCATGACTTTGCCAGCTGACTGCTGCGTTTTCGGACGGCTTTCGCCAGCTCTGCGCCTCTCAGATGACTGCCGCTTCGACTCTGGAGTGTAGTGATGTATCCATGTTTCGTCCATGGTCACGTAACGACGCAAGAAATCTTTTTTGTTGAGAGTAAATAGCGATAAACAGCTTTCTGAATCATCGACTCGTTGCTGTTTTTGTTCCATCGAAAGCAATCGCGGCACCCACTTGGAAAAAACCTTTTTCATGCTCAATTTTTCATGAAGGATAGTAAATACACTTCCATATGATATCTGTGTCATCTCAGCAATCTCACGGAGCTTCACTTTACGATCTTTCATTATAATTTTTGTCACTTCACTCACATTTTCCGGTGTAACGGCTTCCACAGGTCTACCCGAGCGTTCCGCGTCATTTGTGTCGGTACGACCACGTTTAAACTCGGCAAACCACCGACAAATCGTTGCTTTTGATGGACAAGAGTCCGGGTAACATTTTTCAATCCATTGTTTCGTTTGCACGGTGTTTTTACTCATTAAAAAACAATGTTTTATCAGAACACGAAACTCGGTTTTTTCCATTTTTTAAACAAACTACAAAACGACTTTACTCCAACCTCGATAACTCAGCTGTTTCTGGTCCGATCGACTTAAAATTTTGACACGTTTCAAGCAAAGGTT
>BMAW01130377.1:97096-107605 GCA_019974015.1 Nephila pilipes | reverse complement strand
ATATATATATATATATATGTATGTATGTAAGGATTTATCTTTAATATAATCTCTTAACAAAAATTTAATTTTAATTCAAAAGTAAAGAGTTCATTTATCTTTCCTGATCCAATTCCGAATTACCTACATTTATTAAATCATGCGCTCATAAAATTTTTAATCCTTTTTCTCACGGTGGTAAATCTGTCTGAAAAATACCTATTAGAATATCTGTTTGTAGTTTAAATTTCCTAGAATTCTTAATCCTGTGCCACATGTTCTTTGATTGCCTATTATTGAAAAGCTCAATAATAAAAAAAGAAAGAAAATTCTCTCTCTTACACTTACGCCCTACTTACATTTTGTTTTGTTCATCAAACGGTGAAGTGGTATCTCCCGGCGCGCGCAAAATGCTCTCTCTCTCGTCGTTATAGTAAAATAAATAGTTAAACTTGAACTTATTTTGACTAATTAGAAGATTAACTAAATATTTTTTTTAACAAAAGTCATTATATAGTTGCATAGAGTGATAAAGCTCCCTGGTGGTCTCCTAAGATATTTCTTGTCAAATTTGCTCCAATTGTAGGGCTAGTTCTTCAATATACCTTGGTAAATGCAGTCGCATTCCCATCATATCCCAGACATGTTAGATTTGAGATAGATTTGTCGATCTCGTTGACCAGGAACTGATTCACAAGTTGTAAGACTGTTCAAATCAACACGTGGCGTATATGGCCTCGCATTATCTCGCTGAAAAATAAGGCCAGGATACTGCAAAAGGAGCGGTAGCTAAACATGTGTCAGAATGTTGACGACGTACTGTTGTACTGTAAGTTTGCCACTAAAGATGACAAAGGGGTTCGATTATCATGCTCGATTTGAGAGAGACTTGACGATCTCGTTGACCAGGAACTGATTGATAAAATGTAAAACTGTTTATAGCAGCACGGGCCGTACGTGGTCTGGCATTATCTTGCTGAAAAATAAGGCCAGGGTACAGCGAAAGGAATGAAAGTAAAATAGGACTCAGAATGTCGTAGAGGTATCGCTGTGCCGTAAGTTTGCTTTTAATGACGACCAAAGGGGGCCTGCTATCAAGTGAAATGGCATTATAGACCATAACTCCTGGTTGAGGGCCTGTGTGGAGGCAAAAGTGAAAGCAGGATCGGCACGCTGCCCTGGGCGTCTCCAGACACGTCTTCGATGATCGTCAGGACAAAGTTGAAATTAGGATTCGTCTCTAAACACTGTACATCCCTAGTGAGTATCATTCCAAATTGATCGAGCCAAGCACCACTATAATCTAGTTCGATCGTTTGCAGGCATGAGTGGCTGGTGGCGTAGCTGCCGTTACGAGGGTATATTTTGCTCTATCAGCCACCAGTTTCGTCTAGTGGACACTCGTGTGCGGGTCGCACGTCTGATAGTTCATAACGATGAATCAGGCACTGTGACAGCTGATCTGACTATCACTCTTTTCTCTCGATCTGCTGTGGCCCTAGGTCGACCGCTACCGTCATGACGCTGAAATCTGCCACTGTCCACCCATTCTTGACAGCATATTCTGACTGTCGCATCGTGTCGACCCAATTGATGAGCGATTCTCCGAATTTCTAACTTGCCTCTATACGACCTCTTTCAAATTCTGACAGTTGCTCGTAATGAATTCGAATATTATGTTGAGGCATTTTTCCAGTTGTTGAAAGGTATCCCAAATCGCAATACAACAGAAACTTTGACCATCAGATTGAGAATTGTTTCTTATATATACTTGCTCAGTGCGCAGTTCTTTCCGAATGAAGCTCCCGCTATTCATTCATTGGACACCAAATTTTAATCTTTCGCATATCTTGGTACGTCATTTTTTGTTATAGAGTTTTGATCAATTTTTACAATTATAACATTTTTACATAATAACATTTTTCTTCGGTATTTTTATGTATTTAATGTCTTATTGGGTTTCTATATTTTTTAATATATTTTGTTTTATATCATTTTATATAATCTTTATCCAAATATTTTCTAATATTATTTTATTGATGTTGATTTTATTTTACCTTAATCTAACTCATGATAATTTTAAATCAATACTGTTGTAAGATTTAGTTAGGGATAAAGATGGCGTCACTAAGGTTGTTTAAATTGATTGATTGATTTCAATAACGTCTTACTAAAAGCAATATGATGGCTTTTGAAAAATTATTTCGTAATTTTGAGCCTCTTGAAGTGACGAGGACTACACCACAGTTGGCAAATACCACTCATAACTTCTACACACCGTAAATGGGAGGACTTTGAATCTAGACTGATTTAACGTGAATGAGCTTCGTATACCCGGCGGCTCTTTAGCAAGTACTCAACCATATCCGTCGGGGAACCACTTGTCGAACCCGCGACTCGACGAAAATCGCTGGCCATAAGTCAGCAGCCATGACCACTTTGCCACTTCTGCCACAAGGTTGCTTAAAAGTTAGTGATCAGTTTTGTAGTTTTTTTTTCCATTTTATCTAACTTGTAATAAATTATTTGCATTATATATGTACTATATTTGAAAATTTAGCTGTCTTTTATTTTAGTATGTGACCTATCTATCTATCTATCTATCTATCCCCACTCCATTCATTCCATTCTGTCTATCTATTCATCTATTCATTCCATTTGTCTATCTTAAGCCCATTCCATCTATCTATCTATCTATCTATCTATCTATCTATCTATTCCATCTATCTATTCATTCTTATTCCATTCATTCCATTCCATCTATCTATTTATTTTATTTCCATTCCATTTCATCATTCCATTCCATTTATTTCCATTCCATGCCTATTTGCCTATTTATTTATTTTATTTTATTTATTTTATGCCTATTTATTCCAGACGCATTTTATTTTAGTTTGTATTTTATTTGTCATTTCCATTTATCTATTTATTTATTTGTATTTGGTTTGGTCATTTCCATTTTATTTATCTATTTTATTTTATATTTATTTTATTTTGCCTATTTTATTTGCCTATTTCATTTTATTTTATTTATTTTATTTATTTTATTTATTTATGTTTTATTTTATTTTATTTTATTTATTTTATTTTATTATTTCCATGTTTGTTTATTTCCATATTTTATTTATTTATTTGCCTATTTTATTTTATTTTATTTTATTTTATTTTATTTTATTTTATTTTATTTATTTTATTTATTTATTTTATTTATTTATTTTATTTATTTATTTTATTTTATTTTATTTTATTTGATTTATTTATTTATTTATTTTATTTATTTATTTCATTTTATTTATTTATTTATTTATTTTATTTCATGTTTATTTTATTTTATTTTATTTATTTTATCTATCTATCTGTTCTTATCTATTCCATTCCATTTATCTAAGCTCCATTTTCTCCATCTATTCCATTCCATTCCCGCCTGTATCTGGCCCATCTATCTATTCATTCATCTATTCATCTAGTCTATCTATCTACTCCATTCCATTCTACGCCCATCTGGCCCATTCCACCTATCTATCTATTCCATTCCATTCCATTCAAGTCTATCTATTCCATTCCATTTTCCATTCCATTTTCCATCTATCTATTCCATGCCTATCTATCTATCTATTCCATTTCCACTTTTATTTATCTATCTATCTATTCCATTCATCTATTCCATTCCATTTACGCCCATCTATTCCATTCATTCCATCTATCTATCTATTCCATCTATTCCATTCCATTCCATTCCATTCCATCTATATTCCATTCATTCCATCTATCTCCATTCCATCTATCTATCTATCTATTCCATCTATTCCATTTATTTTATCTATTCCATTCATTCCATTCATCTATCTACTTTCCATTCCATCTATTCCATCTATCTATCTATCTATCTATCTATCTATCTATCTATCTATCATTTTAGCAATTTCATTTAAAAATGAAGCTTACTGAATGTAGATGTTAGGCAATTCTATTTTGGTACTTTTTGACTCCGATTATTTTCCCCCATTGTGAAAATATTTTAAAAAATGAAATAATAATTAATTTTGTAGTCTATACAATTTTCAGAACAAATGAAGCCGTTGAAATTAATTCATATTTTCGTACTTTGTTATTGTTTTGTATTTAAGTCTTTAAAAGTCGGCCGTAATTAAAGTGTGCTTCTACTCTGTTTATTGTTCTTCTTATAAAAGATTTATTAATGAAATATAACACTTTTAAAATAGTTTTCGTAGAAGCCATTCGTAGAGACCACTGATAATTCAAAATACCACGATTTGCAAAACATTAGTTTAAGAGTAGTGTCATGTAAACAAAATTATTTATTCTGAAGTTTGAAATATTCAAAACATTTTAACATAATTTCGTGTGACAGAAGCATGCCAAGATGAAATTCTAAACTTTTCTTAAACACAACTTCGCATCTATCAAGAAGAAATCTTATTTAATTTACAGTTCTCTTGGAATGCTTTACGCTATACAGACAAGGAATAAATGAAGCTCTGAAATGTGACAGCAGATAATATATTGAGTATATTTAATTGAAAAGTTTTATGAATGAAATGTATGAATTGTTATGTGAATTGTAGGAAAATTGTTATGGATTTTACTTTTGCAACTCATAAAAGTCTCTTTCGATTTCTCACATTATCAATCAACACAGGAAACCTTTTGAGTTGTTGTTTACCGAGATTTTCTTCATAAATATTTGTTTTACGACACAATATTTGAATTTGGTGCTGTAATTAAAATGCTGTCAATCTTCGAGATTGAAAAGCGATGTTTAACTTCCAATATGCTGTAAAGAAATCTGCTTCCTCACACCTATATTCGTAAAATATTTATTGAAAATGATTTTAGGAATTTACTCGATTTATATCACTCTCTCTTGCCTTGAATTAACAGATCTAAGAATTAGAAATCTACCTCGGTTATCGTAAAATTTTATTTTGACTTCAATAGTTCTAAAGCTTCTTAAAATAATTTGCTACTTTAGAAATTCAGAAAAATTGGCATGTATTATGTTTTCACGAAAATGAATGCAATTGTTTCTATGAAGTTATACAAGTAGATCAAATAGAATTCCACATTAACATTAATTGTTCTCTAATATGAATACTTATACAGAACAATAATAACTACTGTGAAATTAAAAATTCAAATTCTAAAAGAAATTATAAAATAAAAAATAAAGAAAAATTATTGTTAATCAAGGAACTTTTTTTTAATAATTTTAAAATTTAAATAAATTAAAAAAAAATTATTACAGAAATTAAATTAATATTATAAAAATTATATACAAATAATTATTAATAATTTAATTATACTTTGAAATTTACTAAGCAGAAGAAATCATAACGTTTTCAAAATATGTAAAATTAAATAATAAAAAATAAGTATAGTAATAATTAAAGTATGTAATTGTAGAGAAGTTTTTCAAATAAATATTTTTTGGCAGTTTAAATATCAGATAATATTTGAAAATTTCAATGTAAATTCTAAAACCATCAACTAACTCAATTAAAACATTTCTAAAATAAAATATATAAATCTTTAAGAACATCCTCCTTATACAATCTTGAAGAAGATTTGGTATATTTAAAAAATACTTAAGGATGATTTTGTGATGATAGTAATTAAAAAAATATATCAAATATACGTATTGCTAAGCGATTTCAATTAAAAATTAAAGTTACACAGGATGTCTAATTTTCAATCCTTTACTATGAGTCGAATTATATATACAGTGGTACCTCTTAATAAGAGACACTCATTGGATAAGACTCTTGTACTTTAAATAATAGAAGTGTGGCTCCTTATACATCTACTGCATTTCTCTATAACTTTCTCATTTCTTTCTCTCCCTCTCTCTTTATATAAATATATATATATTAAGAAGCAAATATGAAATGAGTAAAAAGAGGTGTTACCAACAGTTAAAGCAAGTTGAAATAACCTCAAAAGGCAGAAATTCTAGAATTTGATTGCGCACCTATCAGAAAAGTCTTGGGATCTTAGACTGCAAAGAGTAACTTACCACAAAGAAGGTGACAGTTGCAATTAAAAAGTGCATTAAAGTAATTTCGTCAGATTAAGTGTCGTACAAAAATAGAATTCTGCGATACTTTTTTTTCTTGAACAAAATATAAAATTTCTAAGAATAAAAGTAAATGACACAAATACTTTAAGACGTTAAAATTTGATTTAAGGTATTTGAGACATTAGAATGCCTTAAATATTTTTTTTTAAATTTCATTATCAAAAATCAATGGACTCCCATCCCTGATTCAATAGATTTATTATTCTTAAGAATGTGAGATAACCTATTCTTGTAGTTTTATTAAAAAAAATTAGCAAGTAATATCATAAATTTAAAAATTAAACAATATTTAATTCGCGAAATCATTTTTGTACAGCTGGGGAAAATACACAATAATTCATAAAAAAAAACCTTTATATTTTTAAGCAAATACATATGATTAAAAATAAGTATTTATGTTTAACTATACAAGCAAAACATTAAATTCTCTTCAAAACTACAAACAAAAAAAAATAAACAAATTTGAATTATAATTAAAGAAAACTTGAAGAAAAGAAAAACTAAGGAGTATAACATATTTAATGATGTGAGAGGTTTTAGTTTTTTATCCGGGTTTACTCCATTAACAAAATATATTATTAAAAAATGGTTAGAAAAAATATATTTTTATTTGTCTGTACATTGTTAAAATGTCAATATTATTTTTAAAGAAAATTTCTCAAAAGTAAAACTCATTTTTTTCTTCTTAAAGACTTCTCATTCACTAAAGGATTTTATAGAAAATATCTGTGCAAAATTACATAAACCTCGCCCTAGAGAATGTTAGGCTATCAGAAGCGAGTTGTCGCTAGAAGAAGTGGAAGTCTCTTTCTGCGAGAAAAGAGAGTCGGAGTTGAAGAAATTCATGCGCATCATCTAATAATTGCATATTTACAGTCTTTTGCTTTACAAACTATTAGGTAAATTTTTCAAAAAAAAAAAATGCTATACCAGTAAATTATAATGAATTCTTCAAAACTTAAACAGAAATCAAAACTCGTAAAAATATGACGTTTGTTTAATTTTTGTGCACTATGGCAAACGAAATTCATAATTTATTTGCAAATGTTTTCTTCTTGTAATTTTATATTTACGCAAAATGTGTCAAAGCAAAAAACGCTGTTTAAAATTCTACTTTTATTGGCTTAATATTTTTCATGAAGTGCTCAGTATTTATATATATTTCTTCCTTTTCATAGTAATATTAAATATGCTACAGTTTTAAAAGCATTTCATTATTTTATTGTGTTACAGGTGGATTCACCTATTTGGTTTGATTAAGACACAAAGGTTCTTACAATTACAACAAAATTAAAGAATCCGAAGAAAAAGTGAATTGTAGCTGTGTATGCAATTTAACAAAATTATATATACATATACATATATATATATATATATATATATTTATATATATAAATGAACTTTGCATCAGCTTTTATACACCTGGGGCTCAGGAGGTAAATTTAAGATTTTATGAAAATTGAAAGCTACAGCTGCAATTAAAACAAGTGTAATTAGTTGGTTGATTTATTTGTATGGAGTGCTAAAATATATTGTTGTGATAAAGTAAAAGAATGTTAAAATAATTAAATAATAAAATAATGTATATATATATATATATGAGTGTGTGTGTGTTGTGTGTAGGGAAACAATTTAAGAAAACTCGAGATTTAACAAGCGAAATTAGTTATTATGATTGACTAGTATTCAAAAGACTCTCTCCGGTTTTCATCCCACGCTAATAGTTCTAATTAAAATTGAAATTAAATTATCTTATTCGAGCTTCGGTTCTAATTGCCTCGCAGTCCTTGATAAATATGGCATCCTATTTCTTATGATTGTTGTGATTCACAAGTGAACAGTTGTCCCTCATTCCGGATAGTAATATTCACTACTCCCAATACATCTTCTTAATTTCACTTACTTATATATCATCATATCTGAATTAATTCATTTAATTCGACCTGTATCTAACATAACCATATTTCATTTGGGTATTGAAGAAACTGTTATTTATTATTATATTTCTATTTTTATTATATATATATATATTTATTTATTTATATATATATACGTATATCAGTCGAAAGGTGATGCGTATGCCAGTGTCTTGAGCAAAACTTCAAAGGCGTCTAAACGGGAACTACGCCAAAGATTACAATAAAAGGAAGAACAGAAGTGGAATTAAAGACATTCGCAGCAAGTACAAGTGAAACCATTCGTGAAATATGGCTGGAAGATATCACTTGTCGACTTCATACGTGGAAGAATAATCGGAAAACTGGGAGAGGGGTGTAGTTAGACCAGTATAGCTGAAAAGGAGGGAATAAACAAAAGTATCGTTTCGTGCTCTTGAAAAGACTTCTAAACCATAGGAACAGCTGTTAGAAAATTTGGTGGTGGCCACCCTAGGAATAAACTGCAGTGGATGATCGATACATCGTCCAGCAGACAAAAAGAGCACAAAACTGGTCAGCAAGTGTCATTGTTCAACAAATGCTTACAGAAACAGGTTGATAAGTTTAATTGGGCCAGACGCCTTCAGAAACTTGACCTAGTCGACCACCGTCCTGAACGCTCTGTCCCTTTGAAAGTTGGCTATCGGCGGCACCGTTTAGAGTGGTGTAAGGAGCTCAAAAACTGGACTTCTCATCAATGGAGTTATATTTTCTTTATGGATAAGATTCGATTTTGTGCCACGAACGATTCTCATTACCAGTTATTTTTAGAAAAGTCGGAAAATGGTTTCATCCCAGTAATATCACGGAATGAAACCATCATTGTGGTTCTAGAATTGTCGTCTGAGGAGGCATTATACTGAATGAGTGGACGGAGCCCTACATTTTCGACAGAGGTTCTGTAATCGTAGATCGCTAATGTAAGGAGGTGTTCTTTCCCCATGTGCGTCTGATCTGAAGTGCAATTGGACAAGACGTTGTTTTTATGGATGGCAATGCACTGCCATACCGGACTGCTAATGTTCAGTAAATACTGGAAAGTGAAGACATCACTCGAATGAATTTGTCAGAGCTTCTTCCTGATTTAAATCTCATAGAACATATGCGGGATTCTTTGGGCAGACGCCTTGCTGCGCGATTACATCTTCCAGGGAACACCCAAAAACTAAAACAGATGCTGATTGAGAAACTGTCACTCATAGCTCAACTGCTGTTGGATAATCTGGTACTAAGTATGGAGAAACTGTTCAAAGCAACCATTGTAATAATTGGAAGGCATATTTTCCACTATGGAAGATCTTTTGTCCTTTTTTCTCTTGGAAAGAAATCATATGTAACGATACCATGAGTTTAATATAGATATTTTTTTTTGTTTGATTCCATATTATATGCATTGCATTCCTTTTTGTGCATCTATGCTTTTGTCATCGTTTAAGTATAAAACGTTGTCTCTGATTTCTCATTTTCGTGTCTCTCAGATAGTTTCTTTTGGAGATTTGACAAAAAAATTCCTGTTGCTTATGTTTTGTACTCCAGTATTTATATATGCGGGTGTAATAATTAAACTTAAATTTATGCATGTTTCTGATAATAACAGTTTAATTTCTTAATTTTTCCCACTCTCTCATTTAAAAGTAAATCGTTTATTCTTATTTCACGATACCATTCCCTTTTAACTTAATTTATGCAATCACGCGTTCTTAAAATAAGCTGATAATATATATCTGACGGTTTCAGATATCAGGTTCAAACTGTAGGTATAATCCCTACTAGACTTTCTGTCTACAGCTCATATACTTGGAAATTCCTCCACTCGTCTTCAATACGAAAATCCCTATTATAAAAATCAAAGCAAGAGAAAATTTTGTCTCTTATGTTCATCTGACTTTCTGTACTGTTTATCAAACGACGGAGCTGTATCTCCAACCTTGTGGAAATGCTAATTCTCTTTCAGCTACCGTAAAATAAACAATAGTTAAAATTGAACTCAGTCTTGACTAGTTTTTAATTAATTAAATAGTAATTTTAAAAGAAAGGAATTATACATATATATATATATATATATATATATATAAACAAAATATGAAGAAGTTTTTAAAAAAAAACATTAATATTTATGTATATAAAATATATAACATACTATAATATATTAATGTATATTAAAATACATCGGATATTATTACAGGTTTGGGTCTGATAATCTGGGGTATTCCAGAATTACATGCCTAACTAACTCAATAAACAAAATATATTTTTAAGGATTGGATATGACGCCAAAATTATAAATCGAAATATTCTAAAAATTTAAACTCAACAAATAAAATTAAAAAGAAAAATATTCATAAGCCGATAAAATCTTTAAAAACTTAAAACTGAAATTAAGAAACTTAGGAGTAGAATCAAGATTTTCCAACACTTCATGTGTATTAATACTTCAAATAGTAATGCAATGAAATTATTGAAGCAAATTTACACATTTACATAACAAAAGAAAAT
>BMAW01130377.1:59894-97071 GCA_019974015.1 Nephila pilipes | reverse complement strand
AAATTTAGGAAATATATATATATATATATATATATATATATATATATATATATATATATATATATATTATTACTCACATTAAATACTGTAATCCTTAATTTAAAGATATAAAAAGTAAAAACTAGCGTAAAATATGGTGTCGAAATTATATATTGGCTGAAAAGGACTCGATCTTTGATAATATATCTATCAAGACAATGTAGAACAACTGGTAAATTCTTGGGATAAAATTAAAATTTAGGGTGACCATCTTTTATCAGTTGCAATACTTAACATATTCCAACGGTAACAGATTTCTATGTGAATGCGTATGAAGCTGGACAATCCTGATTGCTCCGGATCATAGAGACTCAAACGCCTTGTCAATGAGTAGCTCTGATTTTTTAATTGAAAACAATGTGAGTCCAGATGAGATTTATGGTCTTACGCAAAATTGTTGGAGGTGGTGCCACTCCGATATGATGTTTCGGGTACTAAGCTTGCCTTTGACAGCGCGTGCTTCACCGGATTTGGCATAAAGGATTATACGGTGATGATTGTATTAGTCAGCTCGTTGTAGCAAAGTAGAAAAACAGTTATGATACGTTAAGTCACCGTACTTGACAAATGTAAAAATGAAACTTTGTTAAACGGTTTCTTATTGCTACAATTAGTGTGATATTTGATAAGAAGTACATACAGATTAGGCACAAATAGAAAAAAAAGTTCAACATGACAAGAAAATCCACTCATTGCTGAAAGATTGGAAATATTTCGCAATTCAGTTCAAATAGATGTGTCATATTTTTGATATAAAGTTTGAAAATTTTATATTGAGATATTTTGTGATGAAAAGGTAAATGTACATAATGTTCGCAAAATGAAAGATTCTCTGAATTTTCCTTTGTAATGGCACTACAATTTTTCAAAATTTTTTTTGAGAACAGTAATTCTAAAAGTAACTATTATTGTTTCATACTATGTTATTAAACTGATTCTGAAATAAAAGTCACATTCTAGTCCTTATTTTAAAATTAAAAAATTTAAAATTTTGAAGTTTTAAACCCTTATAAATACAAATTTTGAAATTCTTTTTAATTATTTTGAGTTGATTTATATTTACATTAGTAAAACAAAGTTAGCATGTTTGAAAAATCTG
Organism: Nephila pilipes; assembly: GCA_019974015.1. Classification (NCBI taxonomy): domain Eukaryota; kingdom Metazoa; phylum Arthropoda; class Arachnida; order Araneae; family Nephilidae; genus Nephila; species Nephila pilipes. The sequence continues at coordinate 95,933 of BMAW01130377.1, read as the reverse complement.
TTCCCTTGTTGATGTTTTAATAATTATTTTCTACTAAACCTGAAAAAAACAGGAGAAAGGCTTTTAAAATATTAACTTTAACATTTTTTAAAAAAAGAAATTAGATCCTCAGACCTAAATCCACTAACTTTTATAGAACACATATATCTCAGTATGTATAAAAAAATTTCAAGATATCTTGAACAGAAAAAAGCTAGGATTAGAAACACTTACATCTTCAAAATATAAAAGTCTGAGAAAAATGCATTTAAAAGTTTTTATAAAGCATAAAACACTAATAATACTTTCTGCAAGATTCAAATTTTTAATATATTATTTAACTCTTATATAATAATGAAAACACTACTTTTAATTAAATATTATGGCAAAATATTAATTTATTACAAAATATGTTTTTTGTAAAATATCGATATATGCATTTTTTACATACCAGATAATTCAGCTTAAAGTTAACATAATAATTTCACAAAGTTTTTAAAACACATCACACTTATAAAAAATAATAATGATATAAATAAAGGGTTTAAAAAAGTAAAAACTACCAGGGTTTGGTACATAGACTAATTTTTTCTGAACAATCGACGCAATTAGCAAGTTTTATTTTTTCTGCGCAACTTTAAAATTTGCAGATTTCCTTTTCTTTTCCTGAAATAGGTTCTCCTACAATGAGTAAAAAGTACACTAAATGTTCTTGATGACAAACTTGTTACAAATCTAATTAGATCCTGGAATGTTTTTATTTTTAGAGTTTTTAATGTAACAATAAATTCGAGTATGACTCGACATGGCAATCAACGGACTCCTAGAGCTGTATTTTCTTTGAATATTTGTCCCATATCATCGAATGTAATGCTTCATTAAATTGTGTGTCAAAACCTCTGACACATGTGTTAAAATTTAGTTGGAAATAGGCAATAGTTGATAAATAGGGCAAGATTTTGGGCAAAATATTCTTGTTGATTGTTATTTTTCACTCTTTAGTGAATACCTGATTTTTTTTCCACGTGCTAATGATAACTGGTAAAAACACCAAAGCAAAGAAAGCAAGATTATGTCCCGAAACTAATACTCTCGTCTTCCTATAATTTCACAGCTGATTTACCTATCATTGTGCACTAGAATGATCCGACAATGGTATGTACTACAAACTTTTGTTGTCCTTGTACCAAATACGAAATTCAGACTTTCTTCTCCAAGCTCAAATTTAGTCTGTTCATATTCTCCACAATCCGCTTTGACATTTACTTCGTAGTCTACCACAAGCTACAGTCAACGTCGATAACATATCCCTATTCTGATATTTGACGTTGATGCGTATGTTCTCTTATCAACCAGCTTCCATCATATGACATTCCAATACCGACTATATCTTTATCATTTCCGAGGCCCGCCTCAATGAGCATTGGCTTTAGAATATAAACAACGGCTGAGTTTGACCCAACAAGATGTCAATCAGAACTTTTGGCTATAATGTCTTTTAAAAAGTTTCTACTAAACATGTTTTATTGGTCTTATGCATGCGAATTTTTTCCAACGATGAGTACAAGTCACAAACTTAACATACCTTACTAATTCATATTTACATCAAATGGAACACTTAAAAAATTAGTCTTGCTAAATTTGATATTTGATGTAATATAGCATCAACTAATTGATTATGAGAACATGTTTCACCTATGTTTGGCTCACCAACTTAACATTACATCATTCACTCTATATGCAAAATCTATCTTAGAACCATAGCAGAGTTTAAAGATACCTATATGGCAATATGCTTAAAAATATTCCAAAATTATCGTAAAACAAACATTCAGTATCCACTATAATGTATTTGAAAGATACTTTTATATGTACAGAAGTATTTAAGATTTTATTCTGAAGTTTTGTCTAGTTATATCCACTAAAGCAGCTTTTTTAACATTGTCATTATCAGCAGTATCTCCATCTCTTAGAAATGTTGGATTCTCTTCTCAAGACTGCTGAAAGTTTTGTCATGCATTTAATCACAAGAAAACTTCACTTAAAACAATTTAAAATAGCTTTTCGTTATATATATATGCAGAATAAATATTGTCTTGAGAAATACCTTTTCTTATCAATTTTGGCTAAGTAACTATAAGTAGCACATCAAAGAACTCAAAATTAAACAAACATAAATGATTTTATTAGTGAAAGTTGAAGCTAATATCTACTTCTCTGCAAGTATCGATATTACTTAAAAAATATCAGTAATTAAAAAGGCGAATGGAAAAATGCTTTAAATGAAACGAACTAACCACGCCGCCCTCTTAGCTTCACACAAAAATATTGACTGACAATGTTCAAAACTTCTAAATATTTAAAAAGTAATTGGAATAGATCTAAATTGAGAGTTAGATTCAAATGTATGGCTACAGGAAATGCAAAAAAAAATTTTCGATAAATTTGTCATTTTGGAGTACCTGTGTAGCCTAACACCAGTTTTTTTTTTCAATTCAGGATAAAACTCAAATTTCATGTAAGGTAACACAGAATGTTTTTTTTAAAAATGTTTATTGTTACATACACACATATGTATACAACAAGACTAATCTACATAAAATTTCAATAAATTTAATAATATTCTGAATAATAATATTTTATTTATCTATGAGATTGACGCTGGTATATCGTTTTGTTTTTTACTTAAGACTTTTCGTTATAATAGACAGTTAATTGGATGATAGATTGTGTTTCATACATTTCTTGTAGTAAAGCACATATTCCAATGTTCACATAATTAAAAAAGTATTTCTTTAATTCGTTAATGTTTTTAAGAAGATACTAATTGAGAAGCGTGGCGATACATATGTCTTTATTCCCGCATCCTACTTTCACACACCACAAATATTTATTTCCACTTTATTCAATTTTTATTTTCCAACAAATAAGATATTTTCGAAGAAATAGCTGATGATTGAAATCAACAGGACAAATGGGTCACAATGCACGACTGCATATTTAAAAAAAAAAATATTGGCAGCCCTTCTAAAAGTAGAAATGGCGCAATTCTACAAAACGACCAGATGTAGCAACAGCCAATCAGCTAATAGTATAAGAATTGTTGCATTGGGTTTGACCAGTTAAATTTGATGGCGAACCAACAGTATAAACCTTTCATCAGAAAAGAAAGGAGCAACATAACTAATTTCAAATGGGTTTCTAAATTAGAAAACTCGGAACGTCACGAACTTAATTAATCTGCGTAAGTTGGGAGGATATTAGGGTTCCTGAAAGTTTTGGGGCCTATGAGGCTAAAGCTGCAAGAGAATGACTCGGCTGGATCGATAAAGAAACCATGTTTTCAATGTCTCGAATCTACTGGATGAAACTATTCAACTTGTGTAACACAATTTAAGCTCACCGGAGGTTTTATGTCGATGAGGTATTCTACACAGATGCTTGGATCACATTAAACGAATAGGTGCGTGACTGGTTTATCTATTTCAATCTATTTGCCTCTGGCGCAACGATGCCCCATCTCATCAACATCATTGTCTATTGTTGAGAAGGTAGCTTGTGTCTCTGAATCCATACCACCCAGACTTTTATTTTTATTTTTCAGGCTGAAATGGAAAATGAAGGGCCAGCGATATGAGTCAGTAGAGGAGACTGGAGCATTAATCACCTGAACCCACGATTATTAGTGAGGGCATTTCTGATGACTTACCTCGTTCCAAGTCTTATACTGACTATATATGGTATCTAACTATTTAAGATATATGACAGTAAACTTTCTTTCTCTGAACAATGAATATAATTAATATTCAAGAGTAAAAAAACTTATTCTTATAAATAAAATATTAGTTATATATCTAATTATCTTTGTAAATACAAACAATAACTTTAAAAAAAATATTAAGGGAAACGTAGCATTGATTTTGGATCAGTAATGGTAATTTTTCAATCACACTTCTTTTAACTTTGCAAATTTTATATTTTTATCCCAAATCTCTTTCCAATCAATAAAGGTGATCTACAAATTAATAGTAGGGAGAGTTGACAAATTTAAGGTTTTAATATATGAGCAAATTATAAATGAAAATGAGACGATAGATTGATGATGTATACTGGCAGATGTTATGTTAGTTAGAAATTGCAGTGAATTGTAGCGAAGTTGATCTTCAGATTAAAATCGATTTGAAGTGATCTCTAGGTTTGATTAAATGATTAGGCAGTTAAAACCTTTATTATCGTAGTGAACTCACAAAACAATGTGTATGCGTGGTATTCTAAAACTTTGTTGTTTAATTATAACTATGGTTAAGACGTATTGAGGGTTATTTGAAAGACCTATTTGCATAATCTGTGATGAATATGATATATATTGTTTATATTTTTTCTGACCTCTTTCCAATGTACTGTTAGCACTTATTGACTTTATTTACTCTTTACACTGAACAGTTCTAAAATGAGGAAAAGCGTTACAGGCATTTAGAATAAATGAAAAATAAAGTTTATTTCATTTTATAGCAATGATATTTGTTAATTTACTCTTTACATGCTAATATTCTAAGAAAAGAGTAAGAATATGTTCTTCATTTGATATACTAAAATTTAATTTATTCGTTTTTTTTTTTTTTTTTGCTTAAATGGAAAGTACATAAATTTAAATTGAATTTAAATTTTTTAATAAAATGCATTTCATTTCAAACAAATGGATTCAATGTAAAATAATTTTTCCTTAACTTTATTTAGGATCAATTAGAAATAATATTATGATTCTTTGTTTTTCTTTTCTACGGCTTTAACATTATTGCTTAAGTCAACACGAATACTATAAATTTTGAAAATACTATTTCGAAAATTGTACTCTATATCATCAAATCACGTTTTCTCTCCTTTCCATCTTTCAACTGGGTCTGATGGATATTCGTTTTGAAAGTTGATTGGAAGAAAATGTTCTTTGACAGCAAATGGAATTTCAAGAAAAATAAATAAATAAATGTAACTTAAATAAAATAAAAAGATCACAGGTTCTATTTATGAAAATGAAAGGTAAATATTACTAAGAAAATGCTTAAATAATAAAAAGCCTTCAATTTCTTTACGTTTTACATTTTCTTTAGATTTAGTTTAGCAAATTTGTTTACTTAAAATTATTATTTATTTTCCATGCATTTCATCTTAAAATATTAATAGAAAAATTGATATTTGTTGTATTACTTTCTGTAAAACAAGAAACAATAAAATTATGTGTTTCCATTATTATATTGTTTCATTTCCTAGTTCTTTTGTTTTTACATATAAAAAAATCACAAAAATGCTTTATTTCTCAGATATTTTATCCACTACTTAACTTATGTTGTATACTTAGTATCATTAACTTGAGAGATGTTAGGTATTATATGGTTTGAAATTTCGTTAATCTACAGCAAACGTTAGTACATGCAATTTTCTGAGATATTTATTTATTATACTACTATAAGAAACACAATTGAAAGTTGTTGGGGCAAAAAAATGAAGTTATCATTCTAGCGAGTTGGGCCACTCACTTGAATTTCTATTTTCTAACCTCGGAACATTTTGATAGAAACTGAATTACATGAATTGAAAGGAAGAGAAGGGGGGAGTTAAATAAAAAAGGAAACAACAAGTGGGTATGTATATATATATATATATATATATATATATATATATATATATAATTGTAGATTATTCATTATATTTAATCAGTTTTAATGTACAGAGATTTTCGTTAAAAGTCAAAGAATCGAAACTTATATAATCGAAGTGCTTGTATTTGGTAAGATAAGACATAAATAATAAGAATATAAGCTAAGGTTGTCTGAAGGTAAGGTCTGGTTTCGAAGACATTTTGACAGTATCTATTATTTGATAGTTAAATAAACTATTTTGCCTCTCCCTTATATGCATTTTAGTATGAGAAAAGCATCGAAGATTCCAAGAAAAGATGCATAAATTCTGATTTCTTCTTCAGCTTCACATATTAGGTCATTGAACCTACAGCTTTGTTGCAATCATTCTCGCTCGGATGACTGGAACATAATATGTGGCCTATAGAAGCTTATCTGGGGTCACTGAGAACACTTATGAACTTGTTAATATTATATTTTACTAGTAATTGAAACATCTCAAGTAGAATAAGCATTTTTTTCTTTCCGTTTCTATTATTTTTTCAAATGTATTAAAATATATGAATATTTTATATGAAATTTTAATAATAATAATAAAATAATTTCAAATCATATTTTAGCATATACTTGATTTACAATTTTTTTGGAACATTTTTCATAAATTATGGCAAAGAAATCCATGGGAAGGAAAGTTACTCCGGCGTCTTTGGATATTGAGGTCGACTGATTCTGAAGATACTCTCTAGAGTTGTCTTGTAAGTTCAGGAAGAAAGAGGCACGATATTGAACAACTCGATCATTTCATGCATTCGGAACAAGATGTTGTAATCTTCTAAACAAGGAACAAAAAAAAAGATTTGACAAAATCATTCTATTTTTTTTGAAAAGATGAAAGTACAAATGTTATATGAATGAAGGTAATACGTCTTCATTCCCTCGTTTAAGAATATTGTTTATTATTTTGCAAGGATCAAATCTGCCAAAACTTAAAAACACCTTTGGAATTTTTCAGCATACATATTTTAAATAGCATAAAACAAGAAATTATTAAATGCAATGATTTTGTTACAATTTAAGATTATGCTTTCTTAAAAATCACGATGGGTGAAAGAGTTATATTATAGAGAGAGACTGTAAAATTGATGAGACTGAAATTAATGCTTTCATAGGCTTGTATTTATTACTGGATTATGAAAATCAAGTTATAGAAATTTGAATGATTTGTAAGATGTTTCACACGTTTAGGTATTAATATATTTTATAAAACACGATGAGAGAGAGAGAAATGCAAATATTTTCTTTCTCTGCGCTGTTTGAGGTTATTACGCTGAATGAGTTAAAATTATTCCCCGTATGTATTAAATTTGAAATTTCAGAACCTCATGTTGGGACTTGACTAGAGGTCCTTAAAGTTTCTTATAGATCATTGGATGTGTAATACTTTTATGTCAACCATGAGTGTGTTTTCTGGACTAATATTTCTTACGACAATTGGTTAACTAATACACTTTTATTAGCTGAAAATCTGGTAAAAGAAATTAGCAATAGTTGACCCTCCGAAAAATAAAAAAGAATATATCATTTATCACTTCAGCAGTGAACAAAGACTGGGTCGTCAACATTTAAAAGTTTTCATCCATAAAATTTGAATGACAGTAGATCCTTATTGGCAGTAAAACTGAAAATCATTCTACGTATCTCTACAACGAATCCAATGATGAGACTTTATTAGAAACCAAGCCTGGTGTGACCTTTCCTGAAATTGTGAATTTTTTACAGATTTGACTAAAGTTCTGATATATCATTGATGGAATATAGTTTATATATCAGAATATGCCAACCATTGGATACTGAGAATATTTTATCATCTTCTAAAGACAGCTTGAATTAATGTTCCGTTATTCATCATTCGGTTTTCCTCAATCGCCATTGCTTTGAAGATTATTACTCAGGAGACTGGAATGGATCTTGTGAAGTACAAAGTGATATGAGATCAAGAACTTGAATCTGAATAAAAGAATAAAAAAGTAGCTTTGACTCAGAAAATAGTGAGAGAAGAAAAAAGGACGTTTTGCTCATGAAGAAAAGATGAAACTAACTATTTTTTTGCAATTTTCGAAAGAAAGATAGTCTTAAAACATATGAATGTAGTCTGCTTTGATTATTTAGACACATAATAAAATAATATTTTTCACATTTTACTGTCCTTAAATGAATTAAGAAATAAGTTCCATTTTTTGAGATATATGTTGTAGTTTAAGAAGAGAAAAATGATTTTATGTGTTTTAAAATATATAAATGTTGAGTTTAGTTTATATCAATATTAGCCTCATTTGTATGCAATAAATTTAAAATTTTATATAATTTTAATAAATATATCTTGTACTTTAAATATAGGACAACTGATTTATTATTATTATTATTATTTTCATAATTATAAACGCGTTAAGAGTTTGGGATATAACAACCCGCGACCAAGAACGTTGAAAAAACAGGCGCAAGAAAATCGGGTTAATAATAAAGAATATAATTGGTATCATATATGATTATCAAATAATTATCTTCATTTAATACATACATTAAAAAAAAAAGTATTCTGAAAAAATAATTTAAAATGCAACTTTTTTTACTGCTTAGATTAAAATCACACATTAGCTTTGTATCTTTTGCCTTCCTTCATTTTAACTTTTATGAACTAAAGTTATTTACTTAATGTTGCCTTAACGCGTAGATAAATCTATTTTGACCATTGCTACTAATAATTTGCTCGTAAAATTAAAAAATTATTAACAATGCAAGATTTACTTTTTTGCCAAAAGATTAGATTCAATGTGGAATTATCAAAAATTCTTTTTTATGAGATTTACTAGCAGGTTTTTTATTAACAATCAGGGGGTATTGTTTTAGGAGGGTATTTTGGCAAATCAGATTACTCATTTTTTTATCGTTGCTTCTATTTTAGGAGACTCGGTACCTTGAACCATTTTTTTTTATTAATGCATTTAAAAAAATTTGTGGTTTAGTAAGCTTCAATGTTTCTATTAAAGAAAATTATTTAATGTAAAAAATTTGAAAACATTGTTAACACAATTTTAAAATTTAAATTTTTTTTAAAAATTTGAAAGAATAAAACCCTACTCCTCTTTTATTTATTGATTTTTCACTGCAAATTTTTTTTGTAATGTTCTCAGGATACTGTAAACAAATTTAGGGATCGATTTTGTAACTCATTAAGTTTGGAGAAAATAAAATAAATATAGGTCCGGCATACTAAAAAATTCATCAAAAACACAGACATATCTTATATTATTAATTTTTTTTTTTAAAGAAAAGTATGTTTCTTTTGCAAAGAAAATGAGTCTAATTTTTCTTACTTATATTATATATAGCACACAGAAAAAAAATGGAAACAAATTGATTTATATTTGTGGGATCTTATCATCATTTTTTTAATGATGTATCGAAAAACAGAAACAAGAGAAAAAATCCTTTTTTGGTATATAACTCTACAAGAAACAATAAATATTATATACTTCAATTAAGTTAAAATACCCTTTGTTTATAGGCTATCTATTTTCTTTGAAATAATAGCATTTTACAAATTTCATTGAATGTGCAATAACTGATAATATTTTCAAGGTGTTAATTACAATTGAACATATGAAGGAAAATGTAAAACAATAATCAATACAACCATTTTTTAAATCTTTTTTTTCATATATCACCTATATTATATTTATATGAAATATATAATGAAAAAAACACAAATTATAAAAAAAATTATATTAATTCCTTAATTTAAGTATACATGCACATTCATAACGAAAAATTATGATAATTTATTATTTGCATCTCAAAGTATCCTGGTCTATATATAGCTTACCTTTTTTATCATTAATGCTTCTCTTTTAAAACTGCCTTCTTTACTAGTTTAAATGCATATTGATATTAGTTTGTTTCATTCTTAACAATTTTTTTTCGCAATTCTACACTAAAATCGTGCGCTCTTTTTCAAAGTCATAGCTTTTTTTTGTGTCATAATGACACTTCGTGTTTTTAATATGGCCTTCTAATAATAAAGTAATTTCTGTATGGTAAGAATGCTTTCAAGGACCTAACCTTTTAATCACATGTGGTTTATGCATTCCTCTTTTTATTTTGACATTATTCCCAAAGATGTTCTTTCAGATAAGTAATTGATAGATTTTAATCTTCGTCGAACAATATGTAGAATATCAAAGTCCCAATGGTTGTGATACCACAATTATCACTGCTGCCTCTCCATTTTCATCAACCCGATGAACCGGTGTGATTGATATCATACTCATCTTTATGTCACTTCAAACCACATGTCTCCATTCTACTTGACTTTTAAGATCTATTTTATATGGAACAACGTCGACATACTATGCACATAACTACCAAAGTCAATGACATAGCCAGTAAATTATATCGATGGCTAAACAATTCAATTAAAGATATATGGCCTCTGACATCCAAATACTTTCGAAAGAACTGCCCGTGGACAAAGGGGACATCAGCTTAAAAACTTCATATGTATTTCGGTACTTCAGTATGTACTTATTTTTAGCATAGTCTTTGCAGCAATACCACCATAGGTATTGTGAAGAAGTTTAATACATTGCTCTATGTCCTCGATGAAAGGCAAGATATTTATGGAGATACAAAAAAGATTTCTTGATGTCACGGATACCTTCTCTACGTTGCGAAGATGCTTTGTGTAATTCATAAATTAATATCGGGACTATGTATTTGTTTGCCTTTCATTCGCTATTTCCACAGCACAAACTTTAAAAGGACCAAGAACTTTTATTTTATCAAATTCAGGCCCATCAGTTTGTCAAACAGATTGGATTGTAGAAAGAACATAAATAAATTTCAGAATCCGGAACAATCAGTCTTTTCAACATTTATTAACTGTTCGAAATCTATTCAAATTCTAATACTTATTCTTTTTACTTTTGTACAATATTGAAAAAGTTAACTAATGCCCATATCATATTTCTTCGTTTTACTTTAATTTTCAGGATTAAAATTATGTAAATTTAATAACAATTATAAGAAACCACACTTTGGTGGCTAAATTTGTACTTTGGATGGAACTTTTCATTTTTTTTATTTATTTTTCCACAGGGAAAAAAATCTACTATACAATTTTTCAACTAATATATTTTTTATTTATATCTGTAAAGGAAGAGAGGCTAAAGATGTTGTTTTTTGAAAGCCTTTCTTTTATAATGTACTAAAAAATGAAGAGGTGTGATATTGATTTATACTAGGGGTCTCGATTTTTTAGCAAAAGAGAGCCCAATTATTTCTCAATTAAGTCTCAAGGGCATAGATCGCTTGCAATCTTGTAATAACAATATAATGTAGTTTCTAATTATTCGTAAAAATTTCGTTTAGAACTTCTGTAGAGGACCTTTGGGTATGGCGTGGACTCTACTCTGTTTACAATTTTGGTTGGCAATTAAAATCAAATATCAAAGATAATTTATTGCCGATGACTGAAGTCGAATCACGTACTGCAGGTATATATTTTTAAGGCCATAGTAAATGTATGGACACCACCTTGCGATATTAGAGAATTTAAATTACAGGACATGGAGCTAAATGAGTCATGTTTATGAACTCGCATCGGCGTTCTTTCAATCGATTCAGTATTCGTGTCCTAACGTCACTGAAGATCTGCCTTGTCGCTTTACTTTAGTAATTTCGCTTATTGCATTTTAGGATAAATCTCATATACTTCATCAGGTGACAATTTTCAGTTTCCTTATATATATGTTGGTTATTGTATTTTTAATTAGATTCTAAATTGTGCTGCAAATTTCACAAAGTAATCAAAATCAAATTAAAGATTGGAACGGACCGGTAGTTGCTGGTGGGATACAGTTTACAAACCGCTGGTTTATACTGTTTTTTTGTGAATGTTGCAATACTAAAGTTTCCTTAAAATTATTTTAATAGAGATTTTCTTCTCGTTAGATTATAAAACTGCATCGGCAAGCCTTTATGATCAAGTCCACGATACTTTAACTTTGTACATTTGATGTAAAAAAAGAAACAACACAGTTTCATTATTGCCAAATTTGAACTACGAATCCCCTTTTCTCTACGGCTTCATTTTGGATAAATAATATTTTATACTTCACCGAAATTTCATCATTGATTTGTACATAGATTTTTAAACAGAGTCTCCTTTTTTTGTGGTGTAAATATAAATTAATTTTTACTTTCCATGAGTGCTTATACAGTTTATTGAATATGCTACATTTCTATTTTTTGTGTTTTCTTCATTAAACATCTGGGTAACGACGGCTCTTTCAAACCACATTGTTCCAAACACATTTAAGGTTTTGTTACACATGCTTTATTTCCACATGTCGTATATTTCTATAGATAAGTCTGCTCCTTTTTAATTTTTATTTGAGATAACTAAAGAAAAACCATTTATATATTTGAGATAGTGAAAAATTATATAGTTAATCTTATCAAAATAAATAAAGAAATTTAAATCATTTAAAATGCTGTAATATATGTTTTCTACTATTAAATTAAGATATATTACATTATGGTTTGCAACAAAATAACACAAACTCAAGATCACACACAAACATACGTATATATAACCATCGATCAATATCCCGGAACCAGCAAGGGCTCGTAATGTGCAATGTACTTGGGTCTTTCTAGAGTACCCAACCTTTGCTTGAAACGTGTCAAAATTTTAAATCGATCGGACCAAAAGGTTTTTGAAGTGAAGTGAAAAGGTTTTCCAAGTGGGTGCCGCGATTGCTTTCGATAGAACAAACAGCAACGAGTCGATGATTCGAAAGCTATTTATCGCTATTTACTCGCAACAAAAGATTTCTTGCGAAAAAAAAAAAAAAAAAAAAGATTTTGGAAAGCGTTGGAGTTTGATTGTATCACCTAAGGTGATTAACAAAATTTATGTTGATGAATAAAAAAAAGTTTTTGCAAAAAAATGTTGTTTTCAATGGTAGACTCAGGAGTTATTGATCAATGGTATATATATACATATATGTGTGTGTATATTAAATATAATACAATTACGGAACATTTTCTAAATATTTAATGATTTAAGATACATTACTTCAGTGTGGCACAATAAACTTTAAATAGTTGAATTTTGATTTTATTAATGTTACACTAGAGGGGACAGAGAAACGTGGTCCGTTAATGAATGTCCTCCAACTCAAAAATAATTAAACTCAAGCTTACCAGAACATTCTCCTTTTTGTACTCCAAAGGAAGGTAACGAACAAATCCTATATGTATATATAGAGTTACCTTAAGAAATATTCTTTATGGTGATTCTGAGTGCCTAGTACAAAGTATTCTTATTAGTTTAGAACCTGGAAAATGTCAATCTAAAAAAAAATTTGGGATGTTGTGTCATCGTACTTATCATTAAAGAAACCAAAGACGAGATCACGGGATACTCATATATGTGTGTGTGTGTATGTTTGCGAATATATATATATATATATATATATATATATATATATATATATATATATATATATATATATATATATATATATATATATATATAAGAATTTTAAAATTACTGAATAAGTAAAAAATAATGCATTTCAAGCGCATGATGGTTATGAATAATCGTTTATCACTTAAAACTGTTACATTTCCAATTATGGAAGAAAAGAAACATGCATATTATAAGGCGAAAGGCGACACAGCCATTCAATTAATATATCGAAGATAATAAAACAGAACCGAAATAAAATTTTTTTTTTTACCATGTACGTAAATTAATAATATAAGGAGTTTTCTGAGGGAACTTCTTTCTAAATTACGTGAGCACTCACATGATTTACAAGACAGAAGTGATTCCGGTAAATTTCTGATGTTTATCAGTCAAGTATAGATTTTTTACGATAGATTTAGGATTACTTGAAAGCGATTCATTTATTTTATTTATTGAACGAATGATCAAATAAATAAAATGATAACTTAAGTGATCAAAAGTAAGAATGAAATCCTTATTTTTAAATTAGAGAATGGAAAAAGTAGGAAATTTTTGAATTCTCTTAATGTGATATATGTTACAAGCTTACACACACACATAATTTGCCATATATATATATATATATATATATATATATATATGTATAATTTATAACATTGATTCTTAGCCAATATAGTGTTTAATCATACTTGATGGAAAACTTTAAATGATGGTTTAACATTTATGTTCATTATTATTGATATTATAAACTAACTATTATTTATACAATTAATTTTGAGGTATAAAAGAACAGGAAAATAAATATTTGATTGACTCAAAAATAATTTAGGGAAAATTTTAAATGCACTCTTCATTTCTGGAAATTTAAAGATATATTAGTGTTCACATAATTTTAACTATCTAGAAACGACATAATTTTTTTGTATTAAAATAAATGTATGGCATTTATAAAAAACATTATATTGCATAGCTCGTTTATTACTTCAATTTTTTGTAACAAAGTAGGCAACTATTATTTTTTTTCTAATTATTTTTCTTTCTTTCTTAAGAAATCAATATTTTGTCAGTTTGAATATTTTAAAATATTTCTTTAAGTTGACTTATGTAAACTTCTTTAAAGCTTTAAAGAATTCTTATCTTCAATCAAGAGCATATTTTTTTCCGAGAATATATATATATATATATATATATATATATATATATATATATTTACTCACATTAAATATCAATTAATCCTTAATTTAAAATTATAAAAGTATTTGGAAAACCGTAAAATATGTGTCAGAAATTGACTATTTAGCTGAAAAGGACTCGATCTTAGACACATATATATGCTAATAAGACAATGTAGAACAACTGGTAAAATTCTTGGGATAAAATTAAAAATTTACGGGTGAATCGTTTTATCAGTATTGCAATACTTAACATATTCCGAACGGGTCAGTGATTTCTGTGAATGCGTAGAAGCTGGACAATCCTATCTGTCGGATCATAGAGGGCTCCAAACGCTGTCAATGAGTAGCTCTGAAATTTTTAATTGAAAACAATGTGAGTCCAGATGAGATTTATGGTCTTACGCAAAATGTGTTGGAGGTGGAGTGCCTCCCATACACTTTCCGATTATAAGATGATTTCTGAAAAGGGTGAACCAGTAAGGACGACTGGCCTTTTTCATTAAAGCGCGTGTGGTCTTCACCCGAGTAACTTTCGGCAGCAATAGGCAATCTTATGCAGTACATAGGTGTATCTTATTAAGAAAGATAGCAGCATCACAGTATGTTAGCAAAATAGAAAAAAAAAAAAAAAAACAGTTCACATGCATCAACGTGAAAGTAAACGTAACCACCTACTGTGCACTTGTACACAATGTGAAAAAAAAATGTAAAAATCTTTGTTAAACATTTCACAGTAATTAACAAAATATCACTAAAATTATTAGTTAATATCTTGTGAAAAAATAAAAGTAATGCAGATAATTTTAGTGCCTTAGGCACAACAAAAGCATCATTTGAAGAGATATATTTTCAAATGTTCATATTTTGATATAAAAGTTTGAAAATTTAATGATATTGAGATATTTTGTATTGAAAATAATGTAATAATGTTCGAAAAAAATTGAAATTGGGTTCGAATTTTCCTTTTAAGGCTACACGGTACTCTTTTTCAAAAATTTTTTTTGGAGACAGTAATATTAAAAGTAACTTATGTATTGTTTTCATACTATATTATTAAACTGATTCTGAAAATAAAAAGTCAATTTAACTAGTCCTTATTTTAAAATTTAAAAAAATTTAAAAATTTTGAAGTTTTTTTAAACCCTTATAAAATACACAATTTTTGAAATTTTTTAATTATTTTGAGTGATTTATATTTCATACATTATTGCAAACAAAAGTTAGTATGGATTTGAAAATCTGTTCCCTTGTTGATTTTTAATAATTATTTTTCTAGCTAAACCTGGAAAAAACAGGAAAACTTTTAAAATATTAACTTTAACATTTTTTAAAAAAATAACTAGGGATCCCAGACCTAAATCCATACTAACTTTTATAGAACACATATATCTCAGTATGTATAAAAAATTTCAAGACTCTATCTTGAACAGAAAAAAAGCCTTAGGGATTAGAAAACACTTACATCTTCAAAAATAAAAGTCTGAGAAAAATGCATTTAAAGTTTTTAAAGGCATAAAACAAAAACTAATAATACTTGCAAAGATCTAAATTTTTAATATATTATTTAACTACTTATATAATATATGAAAACACTACTTTAATTAAATATTATGGCAAATATTTTTATTTATTCAAAATATGTTTTTGCAAAATATCGATATAGCATTTTTTACGATGACAGATAATTCAGCTTAAAGTTAACATAATAATTTCACAAAAGTTTTAAAACACAATACACTTATAAAAAATAATAATGATATAAATAAAAGTTTAAAAAAAGTTAAAAACTACCAGGTTTGTACATAGCACCTAATTTTTTCTGAACTTTAAATCGACGCAATTTAGCAAGTTTTATTTTTTTCTGCGCAACTTTAAAATTTGCAGATTTCCTTTTCTTTCTGAAATAGGTTCTCCTACAATGAGTAAAGTACACTAAATGTTCTGATGACAAACTTGTTACAAATTCAATTAGCATCCTGAAATGTTTTTAAGAGTTTTTAATGTTCCAACAATAAATTCAGGTATTGCACTCGACATGGCAATCAACACGACTCCTAGAAGCTGTATTTTCTTTGGAATATTTGTCCCATATCATCGAATGTAATGCTTCATTAGAATTGTGTGTCAAACCTCTGACACATGTGCTTAATAATTTAGTTGGCAAATAGGCAATAGTTGATAAATAGGCAAGATTTTGGGCAAATATTCTTTGTTGATTGTTATTTTTACCCAATCTTTGTGAATACCTGATTTTTTTCCACGTGCTAATGATAACTGGTAAAAACACCAAGAGTCAAAGAGCAAGATTGTGTCCCGGAAACTAATACTCTCAGATCTTTCCCATAATTTCACAGCTGCATTTACTTCCATTGCACTAGATGATCCGACATGTGTTGTACTACAAACATTTTGTTGTCCTTTGTACCAAATACGAAATTCAGCACTTTCTTCTCCAAGCTCAAATTTAGTCTGTTCACATTCTCCACACCGCTTTGACATTACTTCGTAGTCTATCACAAAGCCAGTCAGCAAGTCGATAACATATCCTATTCCGATATTTGACGTTGACGTATGTTCTCTTGTCAACCAGCTTCCATCATATGACATTCCAATACCGACTATATCTTTATCATTCCTTGAGCCCTACGCCTCAATGACATCTTTACGAATATAAAGCAACGGCTGATTTGACCCAACAAGATGTCCAATCAGAACTTTTGGCTTATAATGTCTTTTAAAAGTTTTACTAAACATTATGTTTCAATTCATATGCATGCAGAATTTTTCCAACGATGAGTAGCCAAGTCACAAACTTAACATACCTTGCACTAATCTCATATTTACATCAAATGGAACATTAAAAAATTGATGCTTGCTAACATTTGATATTTGATGTAATATAGCATCAACTAATTGTTATGAACATGTTTCACTCTATGTTTGGTCACAATTAACACATACAACATTCACTTTATATGCAAATCTATTTCTTAGAACCATAGCAAAGTTTTAAAGATACACTATGGCAAATATTGCTTAAAAATATTCCAAAATTATCTGTAAACAAACATTCAGTATCCACTATAATGTAATTTGAAAGATACTTTTATATGTAGCAGAAGTATTTAAGACATTTGTATTCTGAAGTTTTGTAGTTATATCCACTAAAGCAGCTTTTTAGCATTGTCATTATCAGCAGTACTCCATCTCTTAGAAATGTTGATTCTCTTCTCAAGCTGCGAAAGTTTTGTCCATGGCATTTAATCAACAGAAAAAACTTCACTTAAACAATTTAAAATAGCTTTTCAGTTATATAAATTATATGCAGAATAAATATTGGTCTTGAGAAATACCTTTTCTTATCAATTTTGGCTAAGTAACTATAAGCACATCAAGAACTCAAAATATAAACAAACATAAATGATTTTAGTAGTGAAAGTTGAAGTTAATATCTACTTCTCTGCAAGTATCGATATTATTTAAAAAATATCAGTAATTAATTAAATTTAAGAATGGAAAAATGCTTTAAAATGAAACCGAAACTAACCACGCCGCCCTCAGCTGTCAAAAATATTGACTGACAATGTTCAGAAAACTTCAAATATCTTAAAAACTAATTGGTTAATAGATCTAAAATTTGGGGCCAAGATTCCCAAATGTATGGGCTACAGGAAAATGCAAAAAAAAATTTTTCGATAAATTTGTCATTTTTAGGGTACTGTGTAGCCTTAACACCAGTTTTTTTTCAATTCATGATAAAACTCAAATTTCATGTAAGGTAACACAGAATGCTTTTTTAAAAATGTTTATTGTTACATACACACATATGTATACAAATAAGACTAACTACATAAAATTTCAATAAATTTAATAATATTCTGAATAATAATATTTTATTTATTCTGCGAGTTGACCGTGGTATATCGCTTTTGTTTTACTTAAGACTTTTTCGTTATAAGTAACAGTTAATTGGATGATAAATATGTGTTTCGTCATTTCTTCTAGTAAAGCACAATTCCAATGTTCACATAATTAAAGAAAAGTATTTTTAATTCGTTAATGTTTTAATCAGAAGATACTAATTCGAGAAGCGTGGCAGTATAAGAGTCTTTATTCCCGCATCTACTTTCACACACCACAAATATTTATTTCCACTTTATTCAATTTTTATTTTCCAACAAATAAGATATTTTCGAAGAAATAGCTGATGATTGAAATCAACACATAGGCAAATGGGTCACGAATGCACTGCATATTTAAAAAAAAAATATTGTAGGACACCCCTTCCTAAAAAAGTAGAAATGGCGCAATCTCTACAAAACGACCAGGATGATGTAGCAACAGCCGTCAGCTATGCGTATAAAATTGTTGCATTGGGTTTTGACCAGTTTAAATTTGATAGCGAACCAATGTATAAACCTTCACTTTCATCGAAAAGAAAGGAGCAACGAACTAATTTCAAATGAGTTTCTAAATTAGAAAACTCGGAACGCCGAACTTAATTAATCTGCGTAAGTTGGGGAGGATATTAGGCGTTCCTGAAAGTTTGTGGGGCCTATGAGGCTTAAAGCTGCAAGAGAATGACTCGGCTGATCACGATAAGAAACCATGTTTTCAATGTTCGAATCTAAATGACGAAACTATTCAACTTGTGTAACACAATTTGCTCACCGAGGCTTCTCTGTGACGGAGGCATTCTACACAGATGCTTTGGATCAGCAATTGAAACGAATAGGGTGCGTGACGGTTTATTCATTTCACTATTTGCCTCTGGCGCAACGATGCCCCATCTCATCAGTCCATCATTGTGCAGCATATTTTGTTGAGAAGGTAGCTTGTGTTCATCATTGAATCCATACCACCCAGACTACTTTATTTTTTATTTTTCAAGTTGAAATGGAAAATGAAGGGCCAGCGATATGAGTCAGTAGAGGAGACTGAAGCATTGAGGACACCTGAACCCACGATTATAAAAGTGAGGGCATTTCTGATGACTTACACTCGTTCCAAGTCTTATACTGACTAATATGGTATTCTTTAACTATTTAAAAGATATATGACAGTAAACTTTCTTTCTCTGAACAATGAATATAATTAATATTCAGAGTAAAAAAACTTATTCCTTATAAATAAAATATTAGTTATATATCTAATTATCTTTGTAAATACAAACAATAACTTTAAAATATTAAAAGGGGAACTGCATTGACGGATCAGTAATTAATTTTTCCTTAATCAACATCTTCTTTTAACTTCTGAATTTATATTTTAATTTCCAACTCCTTTCCAATCAATTAAAGCGTGATCTAAGCAAATTAGATGACAGTAGGGAGAGTATCGAATTAATTTAAGGTTTTAATATATGAGCAAATTATAAATGAAAATGAGAGCGGATAGATGATGATGTATATCTGGCAGATGTTTGTTAGTTAGAAATTGCAGTGAATTGTAGAAGTTGATCTTCTATGATTAAAATCGATTTGAAGTGACTCTAGGTTTGATTAAATGATTAACGGAGTTAAACCTGTGGTATTATCGTAGTGACTCACAAAACAATGTGTGAGTTGGTATTCTAAAACTTTATTGTTTAATTATATACTATGGTTAAGACGTATTGAGGGTTATTTGAGAGAGACCTATCTTGCATAATCTGTGATGAATATGATATATATTGTTTATATTTTTCTGACCTCTTTTCAATAGATGCTGTAGCTTTATTGACTATTTATTTACTCTTTACACTGTCTGAACAGTTCTAAAATGAGGAAGAAGCGTTACGAACTCATTTAGAATAAATGAAAAATAAAGTTTATTTCATTTTTATAGCAATGATATTTGTTAATTTATATATTTTACATGCTAATATTCTAAGAAGAGTAAGAATATGTTCTTCATTTATTAATTTATACTAAAATTTAATTTATTCGGCGTTTTTTTTTTTTTTTTGCTTAAATGGAAAGTACATAAATTTAAGTGAATTTAAATTTTTAATAAAATGCATTTCATTTCAAACAAATGGTCCAATGTAAAATAATTTTTTCCCTTATCTTTATTTAGGATCAATTAGAAATAATATTATGATTCTTTGTTTTTCTTTTCTACGAAGCTTTAACATTATTGCTTAGATCCCAGCTTACGAATACTATAAATTTTGAAAATACTATTTCGAAAATTGTACTCTATATCATCAAATCACGTTTTTCTCTCCCTTTCCATCTTTCAACTGGGTCTGATGGATATTCGTTTTGAAATTTGATTGGAAGAAAATATTTCTTTGACAGCAAATGGAATTTCAAGAAAAATAAATAAATAAGAAATGCTAACTTAAATAAAATAAAAAAGAATCTGAGTTCTATTTATGAAAATGAAGGTAAATATTACTAAGAAAATATCTTAAATAATAAAAACTGTTCAATTTCTTTACGTTTTACATTTTCTTTAGATTTAGTTTAGCAAATTTGTTTTACTTAAAATTATTATTTATTTTCCATGCATTTCATCTTAAAAATATTAATAGAAAAATTGAAGTATTTGTTGTATTACTCGCAAACAAGAAACAATAAAATTCACTATGTGTTTTCCGTATTATATTGTTTCATTTCCTAGTTCTTTTTGTTTTACACTATAAAATCACAAAAATGCTTTATTTCTCAGATATTTTATCCACTACTTAGTCAAACATATTTGTATACTTATTATCATTAACTTGGGAATGTTAAATTATTATATGGTTTGAAATTTCGTTAATCTACAGCAAACATTGAAGTACATGCAATTTTCTGAATGTTATTTATACTATTATACTACTATAAACACAATTGAAGTTGTTGGGCAAAAAATGATTATCATTCTGTGAAGTTGGGCCACTCGCGAATTTCTATTTTCTAACCTCGGAGACATTTTGATAAACTGAATTACATAATTGAAAGGAAAGAGAAGGGGAGTTAAATAAAAACAACAAGTGGTATATATATATATATATATATATATATATATATATATATATAATTGTAGATTGTATTCATTATATTTAATCGTTTTAATAGTAGAGATTCCTCGTTAAAGTCCAAAGAATCGAAACTTATATAATCGAGAAGTGCTTGAGTTATTTGGTAAGATAAGACATAAATAATAGAATATAAGCTAAGGTTGTCTGAAGGTAAGGTCGTTTCGAAGACATTGCGACAGTATCTATTATTTGATAGTTAATAAACTATTTTGCCTCTCCCTTATGTGCATTTTAGTAACAAGAAAAGCATCCCGAGATTCCAAGAAAGATGCGCAGAACCACGATTTCTTCTTCAGCTTCACATATTAGGTCATTGAACCTACAGCTTTGTTGCAATCATTCTCGCTCGGATGACTGGAACATAATGACCTATAGAAGCTTATCTGGGGTGCTGAGAACACCCCTTGAACAATTGTATTATATTTTAGTAATTGAAACATCTCAAATAGAATAAGCATTTTTTCTTTCCGTTTCTATTATTTTTTCAAATGTATTAAAATATATGAATATTTTATATGAAATTTTAATAATAATAATAAAATAATTTCAAATCATATTTTAGCATATACTTGATTTACAATTTTTTGGAACATTTTTCATAAATTATGGCAAGAAATCCATGGGAGAGGGAGAGAAAGTTACTCCGGCATCTTTTGGATATTGAGTCGACTGATTCTGAAGATGAAGAGAATGCTCTCTAGAGTTGTGTAAGTTCAGAGGAAGAAGAGCACGATATTGAACAACTCGATCATTTCATGCATTCGGAACAAGATATTTAACAATCTTCTAAACAAGGAACAAAAAAAGATTTGACAAAAATCAATTCCTATTTTTTTGAGAAAAGATGAAAGTACAAAATGGTATATGAATGAAGGTAATACGTCTTCATTCACTCGTTCCCAGAATATTGTTATTATTTTGCAAGGATCAGAAGGATCTGCCAAAACTTGTAAAACACCTTTGGAATTTTTCAACATACATATTTTAAATAGCATAAAACAAGAAATTATTAAATGCAATGATTTGTTACAATTTAAAGATTATGCTTTCTTAAAAATCTGATAAGATTTAAAGAAGAGAGTTATATTATAGAGAGAGAGACTGTAAAAATTGATGAGACTGAAATTAATGCTTTCATAGGCTTATTATTTATTACTGGATTATGAAAATCAAGTTATAGAAATTTGAATGATTTATGGAATGTTTCACACGTTTAGGTATTAATATATTTTATAAAACGATGAGAGAGAGAGAGAGAGAGAGTTGCAAACTATTTTCTTTTTTCTCTGCGCTGTTTGAGGTTATTACGCTGAATGAGGATTAAAATTATTCCCCGTATGTTATTAAAATTTAAAAATTAGAACCTCATGTTGGGACTTGACCAGAAGGTCCTTAAAAGTTTCTTATAGATCATTGGATATTGTAATACTTTTATGTCAACCATGATGTGTTTCTGGACTAATATTTCTTACGACAATTGGTTAACTAATACACTATTAGCTGAAAATCTGTTAAAAAGAAATTAACAATAGTTGACCCACTCCGAAAAATAAAAGAGATATATCGTTATCCTTCAGCAGTGAACAAAAGACTGGGTCGTCAACATTTAGTTTTCATCATAAAATTTGAATGACAGTAGATCCTTATTGTAGTAAAATAGCGAAAATCATTCTACGTATCTCTACAACGAATCCAAATGATGAGACTTTATTAGAAACCAAGCCTGGTGTGATAACTCCTGAAATTGTGAATTTTTACAATTTGACTAAAGTTCTGATATCATTGATGGAATATGTAGTTTATATGATGTATCAAGAATATGTAACCATTGGATACTGAGAATATTTTATCATCTTCCTAAAAGACAGCTTGAATTAATGCTTCCGTTATTCATCATTCGGTTTTTCCTCAATCATAGATGATACCTTCAAGATTATTATAGGAGACTGGAATGGATCTTGTGCAGTCACAAAGTGATATGAGATCAGAACTTCCGAATCTGAATAAAAGAATAAAAAGTAGCTTTGTTGACTCAGAAAATAGTGAGAAGAAAAAGGACGTTTTGCTCATGAAGAAAAGATGTAAAAACTAACTATTTTTGCAATTTTCGAAAGAAAGATAAGTGCTTAAAACATATGAATGTAGTCTGCTTTGATTATTTAGACACATAATAAAATAATATTTTCTACATTTTACTGTCCTTAAAATGAATTAAAAAATAAGTTCATTTTTGAGATATATGTTTAATATGTAGTTTAAGAGAAAAATGATTTTTATGTGTTTTAAAATGTAAATGTTGTAGGTTTAGTTTATATCAATATTAGCCTCATTTGTATGCAATAAATTTAAAATTTTTATTTATATAATTTAATAAATATCTTGTACTTTAAAAATATGCAGGACAACTGATTTATTATTATTATTATTATTTTCATAATTATAAACGCGTTAAGAGTTTGGGATGTTCTCAACAACCCGCGACCAAGAACGTTGAAAAAACAGGCGCGAAAATCGGAGGTTAATAATAAAGAATATAGTGGTATCATATGATTATCAGAAAAATAATTATCTTCATTTTAATACATACATTAAAAAAGTATTCTGAAAAATAATTTAAAATGCAACTTTTTACTGCTAGATTAAAATCTTTTACATTAGCTTTGTATCTTTTTTGCCTTCCTTCATTTAACTTTTATGAACTAAGTTATTTACTTAATGTTGCCTTAACGCGTAGATAAAATCTATTTTGACCATTGCTACTAATAATTTGCTCGTAAAATTAAAAATTATTAACAATGCAAGATTTACTTTTTTGCCAAAAGAATTAGATTCAATACATGTGGAATTATCAAAAAATTCTTTTTACATGAGATTTACTAGCAGGTTTTTATTAGCAATCCGAGGGGGTATTGTTTTAGGAAGGGTATTTTGGCAAATCAGATTACTTTTCAATTTTTTATCGTTGCTTCTATTTTAAGGGGACTCGGTACCCTTGAACCATTTTTTTTATTAATGCATTTAAAAATTTGGTTTTAGTAAGCTTCGAAGTGTTTCTATTAAAGAAAATTATTTAATGTAAAAATTTGAAAACATTGTTAACACAATTTTAAGAATTTAAATTTTTTTTAAAAAATTTGAAAAATTTCAAAACCCTACTCCTCTTTTATTTATTGATTTTTCACTGCAAATTTTTTTGTAATGTTCTCAAGGATACTGTAAACAAATTTAGGGATCGATTTTGTAATAACTCATTAAGTTTGGAGAAAATAAATAAAATATAGGTCGGCATACTAAAATTCATCAAAAACACAGACATATCTTATATTATTAATTTTTTTTTAAGAAAAGTATACATTTCTTTGCAAAATGAATCCCTAATTTTCTTACTTATATTATATATATAGCACACAGAAAAAAAATGGAAGTAATTGATTTATATTTGTGGGATGTATCATCATTTTAAACACAATGATGTATCGAAAAAACAGAAACAGAGAAAAATCCTTTTTTGGTATATAACTCTGAAACAATAAATATTATATACTTCAATTAAGTTAAAATACCCTTTGATAACATAGGCTATCTATTTTTCTTTGAAATAATAGCATTTTTACAAAATTTCATTAGATATTTTTAATAACTGATAATATTTTTCAAGGTGTTAATTACAATTAGCGAACATGAAAAATGAAGGAAAATGTAAAACAATAATCAATACAACCATTTTTAAAATGTTTTTTCATATATCACCTATATTATATTTATATGAAAATATATAATGAAAAAAACACAAATTATAAAAAAAAAATTATATTAATTCCCTTAATTTAAATATTATACATGCACATTTCATAACGAAAAAATTATGATAATTTATTATTTGCATCTCAAAAGTATCCTGGTCTATATGTAACACCTTCCTTTTTTATCATTAATGCTTCTCTTTTTAAAACTGCCTTCTTTACTAGTTTAAATGCATATTGATATTGGTTGTTTCATTCTTAACAATTTTTTTTCGCAATTCTAGTATTACACTAAAATCGTGCGCTCATTTTTCAAAAGGTATGCTCATAGCTTTTTGTGTCATATTGACACTTCGTGTTTTTAATATGGCCTTCTAATAATAAGAAGTTAATTTCTGTATGGTAGGCTCTTTCAAGGACCTAACCTTTTAATCATGTGGTTTATGCATTCCTCTTTTTTATTTTGACATTATTCCCAAAGATATTTCTTTCAGATAAGTAATTGATAGATTTACAATCTTCGTCAGACAATAATGTAGAATATCGAAGTCCCAATGATTGTGATATTTCCCACAGTATCACTGCTGCCTCCATTTTCATCGAACCCGATGAACCGGTGTGATTGATATCATACTCATCTTTATGTCCTTCAAACCACATATCATATTCTGCACTTGACTTTCCAAGATCTATTTTTGCTATGGAACAACGTCGACATACTATGCACATAACTTCAAAGTCAATGACATAGCCAGTAAGTATATCGATGACACAACCAATTCCAATTAAAGATATATGGCCTCCTGACATCCAAATACTTTCGAAAGAACACTTACGTGGACAAAGGGGACATCAGCAAAAACTTCATATGTATTTCGTACTTCAGTATGTACTTATTTTAGCATAGTCTTTGCAGCAATACCATAGGTATTGTGAAGAAGTTTAATACATTTGCTCTATGTCCTCGATGAGAAAGGCAAGATATTTATGGAGATACAAAATTTCTTGATGTCTGAATTACCTTTCTCTACGTTGCAGAATGCTTGTGTAATTCATAAATTAATATCGGGAACTGTATTTGTTTGCCTTTCATTCGCTATTTCTACAGCACAAACTTTAAAAGGACAAGAACTTTATTTTATCAAATTCCAGGCCCATCAGTTTGTCAAACAGATTGTTGGATTGTAGAAAGAACGCAAATAAATTTCCAGAATCGGAACAATCAGTCTTTTCAACATTTATTAACTGTTCAATTCTGTTAGTAGGAACAGCAAATTTTTCTTATGTAGAATCAGCTTTATTATCAGCATCACTACACCAACGTATACTGTTCATTTGCTTTCAATGACAACGCCGTTTTAGGCGAGGCAATTTTTATCTTCAATTCTCAAAAAAATAAACAGCTAAAACTTCAACAAAAACAATAATAAAAGAAAGTCTTGATAAAAACTTTTTTTTTCTCAATATAAAACGTCAAAACTTTTTTTCTCAACATAAAACGTGTTTATAAATAGCTCGCTATCTATATTACAATCAAAACACGAAATATCAACAACAAATCGCTTATAATGAAAGTTGTAGTCACAAAAAAAGAACGCTAAAATGTTACAGTTATGATTAAAATGAAATAAAATTAATTTTAGAAAAGTATTGATAAAAAAATAACATAAAATTACTGACATCTCTAAAAAAGGGGCGTGGTTAAAGTCACAATTTTTTTTGTTTACATTTTTCAATTTCATTTTTTTCAACCTTCTCGTGCTTGTACATACAGAAGTAATACATCAATCGAAAGATAATAATTCCGAGAATATTTCTAAATAAAATAAGAAAAATCGATTTTTTTTGGTCATTTTGGGGGTACAGAGTCCCCTTAATTACATTTAGCTTAAATATATTCAATTTAACGATTTATTATTTGCTTTAATTTTAATTACATGTAGATGATTTAATATTCAATTTAACAATTCCTCATTTACTTTAAGTTTTAATTACATTAAGCTCAAATCTATTCAAATTAATACTTATTCTTTTACTTTATTTTTAATATTGAAAAAGTTAACTAATGCCCATATCTCAATATTTCTTCGTTTACTTTAATTTTCAAGTTAAATTATGTAATTTAATAACAATTATAAGAAACCACACTTTGAGTGGCTAAATTTGTACTTTGGATGGAACTTTTTTTCATTTTTTTTATTTATTTTTCCACGGGAAAAATCTACTATACATTTTTTCAACTAATATATTTTATTTATATATCTGTAAGGAAGAGAGGCTAAAGATACTTGTTTTGAAAGCGCTTTCTTTATAATGTACTAAAAAATGAGAGGTGTGATATTGATTTATACTAGGGGGTCTCCAAATTTTTTAGCAAAAGAGCCCAATTGACTACTCAATTAAGTCTCAAGGGCATAGATCTAGCAATCTTGTAATAACAATATAATGTAGTTTCTAATTATTCGTAAAATTTCGTTTAGAACTTCTGTAAGAGGGACCTTTGGAGGTATGGCGTGGACTCTACTCTGTTTACAATTTTGGTTGGCAATTAAAGTCAAATATCAAAGATAATTTATTATGACTGAGAGAGTCGAATCACGTGCTGCAGGTATATATTTTTAAGGCCATATTAAATGTATGGATACCACCTTGCAGATATTAGAGAATTTAAGTACAGGACGTAAGGCCCCAAGTAGTCATGTTTATGAACTCGCATCGGCGTTCTTTCCATCGATTCCAGTATTCGTGTCCTAACGTCACTGAAGATCTGCCTTGTCGCTTTACTTTAGTAATTTCGCTTATTGCATTTTAGGATAAATCTCATATACTTCATCAGAGTGACAATTTTCAGTTTCCTTATATATGTTAGTTATTGTATTTTTTAATTAGATTCTACAAATTATTTATACTGCAAATTTCACAAAGTAATCAAATCAAATTAAGGTGGAACGGACCGGTGGTGCTGGTGGGATACAGTTTACAAGCCGCTGGTTTATACTCTTTTATTGAATGTTGCAATACTAAAGTTTCATAAAATTATTTTAATAAGTTTCTTCTCGTTAGATTATAAAAACTGCATCGGCAGCGAATCTTTATGATCAAGTCCACGATACTTTAACTTTGTACATTTGATGTAAAAAAAAAGAACAACACAGTTTCATTATTGCCAGAATTTGAATTTACGATCCTTTTTCTCTTACGGCTTAGTCATTTTGGATAAATAATATTTTTATACTTCCACCGAAATTTCATGCGTGATTGTACATAGATTTTTAAACAAGAGTCTCCTTTTTTATGGTGTAAATATAAATTAAGTGTTTCTTTCCATAAGGTACTTATACAGTTATTGAAATCTTATGTACTACATTTCTATTTTGTGTTTTCTTCAATAAACATCTGGGTAACGACGGCTCTTTCAAGAATTACATTGTTTCCAAAACACATTTAGGTTTTATTTTGTTACACATGCTTTATTTCCTTAATATTATATTTCCTATAGATAAGTCTGCTCCTTTTTAATTTTTATTTGAGATAACTAAGAAAAACCATTTATATATTTGAGATGGTGAAAAAATTATATAGTTAATCTTATCAAAATAAATAAAAAGAAATTTAAAATCATTTTAAAATGCTGTAATATATGTTTCTACTTATTAAATTAAGATATATTACATTATGGACACGGCAAATAACACAAACTCCGATCACACAAACATACGTATATATAACACATCGATCAATAACTCCCGAGACTAACCCAGAGATGGCGCTCGTAGTAAACCAGTAACCAGGTCTTTCTAGAGTACTAACCTTTGCTTGAAACGTGTCAAAATTTTAAATCGATCGGACCAGGAAAAAGGTTTTTTGAAGTGAAGTGAAAAAGGTTTTTTCCAAGTGGGTGCCGCGATTGCTTTCGATAGAACAAAAACAGCAACGAGTCGATGATTCAGAAAGCTATTTATCGCTATTTACTCGCAACAAAAAAGATTTCTTGCGAAAAAAAAAATTTTTAAAAAAAAAAAAAAAAAAAGATTTTGGAAAGCGTTGGAACGATTGTATCACCCTAAAAGGTGATTAACAAAAGGTGTTATGTTGATGAATAAAAAAAAGTTTTGCAAAAAAATGTTGTTTTCAATGTTAGACTCGGGAGTTATTGATCAATGTGTTATATATATACATATATGTGTGTATATTAAATATAATACAATTACGGAACATTTTCTAAATATTTAATGATTTAAGATACGTGTTACTTCAGTCGTGGCACAATAAGAAAACTTTAAATAGTTGAATTTTGATTTTATTAATGTTACACTAGAGGGGACAGAGAAACGTGGTCAAGATTAATGAATGTCCTCCAACTCAAGTAATTAAACTCAAACTTACAGAACATTCTCCCTTTTTGTTACTCCAAGGAAGGTAACATTTCCAAATCCTACTGTAATATATATAGGTTACCTTAAATATTCTTTATGGTATTCTGAGTGCCTAGTACAAAGTATTCTTATTAGTTCAGAACCTGGAAAATGTCAATCTAAAAAATTTAGGATATTGTGTCATCGTATAAATTAAAAACCAAAAGACGAGATCACGGGATATATATATATGTGTGTGTGTGTATGTTTGCGAATATATATATATATATATATATATATATATATATATATATATATATAAGGAATTTTAAAATTACTGAATAAGTAAAAATAATGCATTCCAAGCGCATGATGGTTATGAATAATCGTTTATCACTTAAAACTGTTAGTTCATTCCAGTGCTGGAAGAAAGAAACGACAAGTATTATAAGGCAGGCGACACAGCCATTCAATTAATATATCAGAAGATAATAAAACAGAACCGAAAATAAAATTTTTTACCATGTACGTAAATTAATAATGGGGATTTTCTAGGGAACTTCTTTCTAAATTACGTGGTACTCACATGATACAAGACGAAGTGATTCCGGTAAATTTCCCTGATGTTTATCAGTCAAGTATAGATTTTTTACGATAGATTTAGGATTACTTGAAAGCTGATTAAATTTATTTTATTTATTAGAACGAATGATCAAATAAATAAAATGATAACTTAGAATTTGATCAAAAAGTAAGAATGAAATCCTTATTTTTAAATTAGAGAATGGGAAAAAGTAGGAAATTTTGAATTCTCTTAATGTGATATATATTCACAAACACACACACACACATAATTTATATATATATATATATATATATATATATATATATATATATATGTATGTATAATTTATAACATTGATTCTTAGCCAATATAGTGTTTAATCATACTTGATGGAAAACTTTAAATGATAGTTTTTAACATTTATGTTCATTATTGTTATTGACATATTATATTGAAAACTAACTATTATTTATGCAATTAATTTTGAGGTATAAAGAACAGGAAAAATAAATATTTGATTGACTCAAAAATAATTTAGGAAAGAATTTTAATGCACTCTTCATTCTGGAAATTTAAAGATATATTAGTGTTCACATAATTTTAACTATCTAGAAACGACATAATTTTTGTATTAAAATAAATGTAACTATGGCATTTATAAAAACATTATATTGCATAGCTCGTTTATTACTTCAATTTTTGTAACAAAAGTAGGTAACTATTATTTTTTTTTCTAATTATTTTTCTTTCTTTCTGCAAAGGCTTAATCAATATTTTGTCAGTTTGAATATTTTAAAATATTTCTTTAAGTTGACTTATAGCAAAACTTCTTTAAAGCTTTAAGGAATTCTTATCTTCAATCAAGAGGCATATTTTTTCCGAGAGACGTAATGGAGTGCATGTAATGGATTTATTGGGAAAATAGGTTTTTAAGGCTGCCTTTGCCTATCATCAAAGAACCTAAGCAAACTTGATACACATATTTAGAAAGAAAATGTCCCAATTCTTACTGTGATCTGTGTCGTTGTAAAATATACAATTAGCATGATGGAGTACTCTTAAAATTTGGGAACATTCCAAGAATACAAAATAGTATTCCAATTTAATCCCAGCCATATAATGTGAGAAGTTCTTGGATTCCAAGAGCCTCGTGTGGATGTGAATTTTTCTTCAGCAAAACATTTCCTTTTCTGAGCAATTCTCTCCTTTTATTTTGGTTACTAAGTGCTTCAGTCATGATGTCACAATATGATTCGGAATTTATTGAGTCACTCCGAGTCAAAATGTTCACAAAAAATATCTTCTGCTGACTTCAAGACATAGGGCACATGAATTTGCTTACTGAAATTATTTAATTGAGCTTTACTTTTTTGGGATGACGTTAAAGGCCTTATTCTGCGGATCAATATTTTGTTTCCGGTGTCACATGTCGACATATTGCACTCATCAATGAAGAATTTCTGCAGCATTCCAAAATTTTCCGTTTATGAATCCAACCATAGAAAGTATTTCACAATCCATGGAATTTTCTGTTGTTTGAGGCAATTCAAGTGTAAACAGACAAATATGAATCAGGACTAAAGTTTCGGTGAGGATGTCTGTGATGAACCAACCGATATATATACTCAGCATATCTGCGAGGAATGGCGACAGTAGTTCTGCAGCTGCTATATTAAAAAAAATGGTGCATAAAAAATACATTAATATATCTTCTAAAACCGTCAAAATTGAGTTACTAGTTTTCATATGGTTCAAAATGAATAAGAAAAAATATTTTATCCATGAAAATTTGCATGTATTAATTATATTCCTAAATGTAATTAATTTTAAAACATTGTATATTTATTTTATTTTATAGTACATTAACATTATCCAAAAAGCTATCTTACATTTCGAATAAATAGTTTATTAGAATATTAGGACTATATCTTCGGAAATAATACTAAGAAATATTTCATTTTCGTGTATCTGTTTGTTCAACATAATCACTTCAAACTAAACGAATGAAAGAATAAAAACACAAGAATTCAAACAACGCATGAAATATAGAAGATATTCTTTAATCAGAGATGAAGCTGTATTTCCTTTTTTTCTAGTTAAATCAAAACAGAAACGTGTTCTTCTCAAGTAATATCCAAAATCCAATTAACTTATATGAAGAATTAATTTTACTTTTCTCTTAGTTTCAATTTTAGTAAGATCTAAAATTAAATGATTATCCTTATCTTCTTCGATTCAAAATATGTAGAAGAAATCCAATAAAATATTCAGACTACTAATTCAATACATTGAAATAATTATAGATGCCTATAACAACATACCTTACATCTTCCACGATTTTTGGTTAAGGTTATAAACAAATTTGTCTCAGATTTCTTTCGAAAACAAAACATAAAGACATCATGTGTACTACAATTCAAAATTTCGTAATCATAAAAATATAAAGCGATGTTTTGGTTTTATCTTTAAATATATTTATTTATTTTCCAGGTATGATTATGTACATTTCTAGCGATTAAATGATATGTTCATACAACTTTATAGCAGCATAAATGAACTGTGTTTTTATAATTAGTAATCATTAGCAATCTTAGAATAGATCCAAAGGAAATTTTGTGATTGAAATGATGTACGCTCATAAGTAGTTCTGATCAACTGTAGTCACAACAATTACCAGGATTTGATTTTGAATATGGTGATCTTATGAAATCTTATAAAATCCTTATTTGCTTAATTTTAATGTTTAACTTTAGCGTTCTTATTCTTGATATTTTAAGTATTAATTGTTTAATTATTCTTTATATTCTCGCCCATAGTTAAAGTTGTTTCACGCCGGTAAACTTTTGAATTTGTATTTATTAAATAAAATCATTGTTTTAATTTTTTATAAGGCTTATTTTGATTCGGCGTTACAGTAGCAGCTCTGGAATTACTTTAAAATTTCAAAGTCAGTCAAAGCAATTTAATTTACAGAAAATTGTGATATATTCATTTTAAAATTCAAATTTTTGTCACATTTCGTTCAGATATTGATCATTTGTCGTGTTGAACTTAAAAAGAAAAAAAAAATAGTATTGATAAAATGAAAATATTCATCTTACATTATTTCATTTTTTGTTTCTATTTAACTTATAAAAATCGTATTTTTAGTTTAACTTTCAAATTATCCTTTAGTCCTAAATCCCAGCATTTGGTGTTGAGCAAATAGCTTTTGAATAGCTTCCATCAGTTGGTGAAAAAACATACAACTGTCATTTTTACAACTCCACAAAAACAGGCCTTTCTCTAAAAAGAGGAATTTAAGATTAAAATAATATAATCTAAACATGATGGAAAATAAATCTGATTTTAAAGACAGTTAAATATTATTAGAAACTCATTTAAACCCAAAAAAAATAAATACGTTGACAAATAAAATGAATAAATATTTTTATGACTTCTTTTCAACTGAAGTAATATTGAAAAACCTACAAACAACTGAGTGTTGCTGCAAGTCCTCAAATTATCTCATATTTGAGGACTTGATACAGCTAAGCTATGTCCATGATATGTATTATGTACTCAAAGAAAATCTAGAGTACCAATAGTGGATTATAGTAGTATATTCTGTTTAAAAATGACCCTAATAAATCGGATCAGAATAGGTATATACATGGTCACATTTGGAGCAGATTCATCATACATTTAACATCATACTTAGAAGCAATACGGGCTATTGGTGACTCACCTTGTACCTTAGAATATCAGTCAAGTGTCAAGGCCAACTCCTGAGCTGGCGCCTCCCTCTCCAAACCTTCACAATATTCCCTAGGGAGAACTTCAACTATTGTCAGATATAACGTATATCAGCCCCACTATACCCGGGTCTTTAGTAGCATCAGGGGTCAAGGTGAGAATCCACGTCAGTCGCTTACCCGTGAAAATCACCACTAACGGGTCAGATTAGAAATTACTTAGTTCTATTGGAGTGAAACGGATACATAAGATGTACAGTAAATAGACGAGCCAAATTAGTTTGATCATGCCTGTTATAATGGAATACAGTTTGGTATACATTCCAAAATAAAAAAAGAGAGAAAGCAAAAAGGGTAAGTATTAGAACTATGACGTCACACTCTGTAAACATATTGTAAGCTTTTATTTACTTTTGAATTTCGAAATTAAATAATATTTTATGTTCTTTGTTTATAAACATGTACTGTTATATTTTGCCCTTTATTGTTGTAAAAATAATTTATCTTGGCACTAGATGCTAAGTATGGAAGTGATTGTCTCCCGGTGGACTGGCTTAAAGTTCTAAACCAGGCCGGACTAACCCAAAAGACTTTGCAGGCCACATTGGAAACACATTTTCTTAAAATGGACTGTATTATATATATATATATATATATATGTGTGTGTGTGTGTGTGTGTGTGTGTTTGTGTGTGTGTGTGTGTGTGTGTGAAAGAGATAGTAAGATAGAGGCATCCAATGCCGATTTAAATTCTCCCTTATGCTTCTTCAAGTTTCAAGTCGAGGGGCGTGACAAAAGAATATTCTGCTATAAATTAAGGGAAAATACATTTTATTAAATTATATATATTTAGGTGAAATACAATTTAAAAATCTGTCCTACAGTTACAACAAACCTCTGGCGCTAAATTATTAGCGATCAAAGGACACCGAACAATCATTCTGACTGGAACAATACGCTAATGCGTCAAATATATTAGACATTCTTCAGAAAGACTGGCTACTGCTATTTGACATGTTTCGCGTGTAGCCTTCCCTTCTTACGTCTATTAAGGCACATTCGCACTCTTCAGTAAGTTTACTGGTTAGTTATACATTGTGTATCACCCAATCGCAACAGTTGACGCGCGAACCTTTCAAAACGAGCTTTCTATATGTTTCTGAACAGGATTAAGGAAAAATGCTATAAAAGTTAAGTTACGTAGTGAGATATTCCTATGGTAGCATATTATGCGAACAACTCATGGTTAAACGTTCTTTGGTACTTTGTGGAAAATTTAAGTCCAATCTTTATTCAGATGACCCAGATCCACGCACTTCATTATGACCCCTGGAGGGCAACATGCGGCCCGCGTGTTACGATTTGGCCAATCCAGCTCTAAAACCTTTAGGTACCATTACCTTGAGCATTTTGGATGTTATAATGACAGGTCAGAGAACATACCATACTAATATCAATAAACAACTAGTAAATTTGGTGCAGCTTAGAAGTCACGGCCTTTACATTTAAATTTAAAATATAAATTTTTAATTGAGATGCTGGTAGAACAGATAACTCATATAAATATTTTTAGGAAAATGTCAGCAGTCTCGTTGTCTGACAGAAGTGTTAACTTTCCTACTTAGAGCCTGCCTCTAGAGGGCGTTCATTTTGTAAAGGGAGAGAGTGTGATGTCACACGATCCCCTCAGACGGGACCTGACCGAATCTCCGAGAGGAGCTGTTGTAAACGAGCGGTAGCAAGTAATGTATAAATATCGTTCTTGTTATACAACCCTATGTGTTTTTTGTCTAAGGACAACCGTGAACTGAAATCTGAGGTGATGATGATTAGTAGCTAGTTTTAGTGAGAGAGAGAGAGAGAGAGAGAGAATAGATAGTGAGTAATAGTCAGAAGCGGGATGTGTGTTGAAGCCCACGGTTAGACTGACATTTCTCTGAGAGAACTGTACAAAAAAAGTACGTTGTAGGACTCTAACCTACCGGAACTGTGAAAGAAAATGTGCTAAGAAGTGATTTATTTTGAAGAGTATTGAAATAGCGTTAAATATGTCGTACATCTCAAAAGGACGTAAAAGTGACTTAATCGAGCTTGCGCTCGAATTTGACGAAATTGTCCCTTCGGATGCTACCTATGTGGCAATAAAGAATATCATAACAAAAAGTGAATTCTATGAAGAAGTTTTCGCGAGAGGATGTCTCGAGATGATAATTAAAGATAGGAAAGAAAGAGAAAAAAAGTTAGAAAGGGAAAAAGAACAAAGGTTAGAAAGGGAGAGGATTGAAAGAGAAAAAAAGTTAGAAAGGGAA
>BMAW01130377.1:47590-59884 GCA_019974015.1 Nephila pilipes | reverse complement strand
AATATAAATTTTTAATTGAGATGCTGGTAGAACAGATAACTCATATAAATATTTTTAGGAAAATGTCAGCAGTCTCGTTGTCTGACAGAAGTGTTAACTTTCCTACTTAGAGCCTGCCTCTAGAGGGCGTTCATTTTGTAAAGGGAGAGAGTGTGATGTCACACGATCCCCTCAGACGGGACCTGACCGAATCTCCGAGAGGAGCTGTTGTAAACGAGCGGTAGCAAGTAATGTATAAATATCGTTCTTGTTATACAACCCTATGTGTTTTTTGTCTAAGGACAACCGTGAACTGAAATCTGAGGTGATGATGATTAGTAGCTAGTTTTAGTGAGAGAGAGAGAGAGAGAGAGAGAATAGATAGTGAGTAATAGTCAGAAGCGGGATGTGTGTTGAAGCCCACGGTTAGACTGACATTTCTCTGAGAGAACTGTACAAAAAAAGTACGTTGTAGGACTCTAACCTACCGGAACTGTGAAAGAAAATGTGCTAAGAAGTGATTTATTTTGAAGAGTATTGAAATAGCGTTAAATATGTCGTACATCTCAAAAGGACGTAAAAGTGACTTAATCGAGCTTGCGCTCGAATTTGACGAAATTGTCCCTTCGGATGCTACCTATGTGGCAATAAAGAATATCATAACAAAAAGTGAATTCTATGAAGAAGTTTTCGCGAGAGGATGTCTCGAGATGATAATTAAAGATAGGAAAGAAAGAGAAAAAAAGTTAGAAAGGGAAAAAGAACAAAGGTTAGAAAGGGAGAGGATTGAAAGAGAAAAAAAGTTAGAAAGGGAATTTGAACTAGAAAAATTAAGATTAGAAAAGTCAATAATTGAAAACAATAGAAGAAAACAAAGAAAAATCCAAGAGTACTATGAAAAACGATTTCAGCCTCAGCAGGAAAAGTTTGAATCTGAATTGAAAGAAAGGGACGAGAAGTTTACCGAAATTCAGAAGGAGAATGAAAAATTATCCGAAGCTATAGGGTTACAGGATACCAGTATTGATGAAAAAGCAATGGAAATTGTTGATGAAAGACAACTTCAGTCTCAACAGGAAAAGTTTGATTCTGAACCGAAGAATAAAGAACAGAAATTATCTAGTATCCAAGAACATAATGAAAAGTTAACGCAAGCCATACGGAAACAAAATGTCGTTAAGAAAAGAAGAAGCGTTATTGGCACCAGCGATGCTACCGAATGATAAAGAAAAAGTGCAAAGAGAAGTGCAACGGAAAATACAGACAGGAAATAAAGAAAACAGAAAAAGAAGACAGCAACGATGTCAAGAAGCATTCACACGTTTAGAAGGACAAAAATTAACTAGAGCTCAGAAAGCCAATGAGAAAATTTTAAAGGATGATACAGGAGAAAATATTCCCATTGATGGAAAGAAGAAAGCAGAGTTCTTCAAAACAGGCTCCATACCAAATCCGATACAGTTGGGAAAGCTAAAGTCTTACGACATACAATTAGGTGGTCAGAACGAGTGGTTAGCCAGTTTCCCCTCCGCAAAAAAAAAGATACAATTTAAAATGAAGGGAGCGATTTCAACGCAAAGGAAGAAAAACAATAAAGAAACCCGCAACATTTCCCCGTCCTGTGAAAGAGTCACCAAGAAACATGTTTTGGAGACAAACATCGCATTTAGAAAAAGTTCGTACAGACAGGACTTTCAACAAAAAATAAAGAAAAGAGATATCGAACTCCAGTGGAGAGGGTCCCTTTCTCGAAAGCGAAAGAAAGCTCCGTTTGACCCAGGGGGTTTGGGACACCTGCAAAGTTACGCAGCTGAAGAAAAAAAAAAGAGAGAGAGAGAGAGAGCAGAAGGGCAAAAAGAGGCCCACAAGTTCGTTGACCAAGAGGGATGGTCATTACAAAGTGTGGGACATTTTGCAGGCCGTATAAACGCCAGGAAACAGACCCTACTCTCCGAAGCCGACAGTGAGAGAAAACTCCCCCCCCCCTTATTGACAAAGAAGAGACAAAATTTCAAGGAGGAATCAGGTCAGTGCACTGCGGGAATGTGTTTCCCCCTCCCTTTGGATCCGAAATGGGTGACAGAATTTTTTTTTATTTCTTTTTAGAGAGGCTTTTGCAGTGACAAAAAAAAGGGGACTGTATACTATTATTTTGCAAAGAACTTTTTTTAAAACAAAAAAGAAAACAATTATTTTGTATTAATAATTGATGAACAGTTATTTTCTCATGGAACATTAGAATATTTTAAGGACAGAGTATTTAAGGAACTTTAATTTGATTATCTTCAAAAAAAAACAACTATTGATTGAATGCTATTTTTAAGATGTAATTTATTAATTTAGTTTTTGACAAGGATAAGTAATTTTAAATAAATCAACGATGTTTTATTTTGATTTCATTATTTCGAAACAGAAGTTAAATATTTTGTGTAAGAATTTAAAGCTAATGATTGTGCTAGTTTTAAATGAGTATTTATGGATTAAACGGTTTGAAACTTAAGTGTGCCAACAAAGGTTTTTATGTTTATGTGATCTTTTATGATGAGAAGAATAATTGATATTTCGAGGTAATATGCTCAACGAATTTTATTTGGTAATGATGTAGGAATATTTTATTATATTTTGTGATGATTAGGAATATAATTTTGTAAGGATTTTGAAATATAATGAATTAGTAATGTAAAGATTTAGGGATGCAATTTTGTAATGATTTATTTTGTAAGGATTTATTTAGGAATGTGCTTTTGTGCGGATATAAGAATGTGATTTTGCAATGATTTAGGAATGATCTTTTTGTAGGAATTCTTAGATTTGTATTTTGATGATTGTATTATGTTAAAGAATTTCTTTGTTACATGTATGAACCTTTTTGAGTCTATAAGAGTTAAGCATATTCTATGAAAATGAGAATATCGAAAGGAGAATTAATATTTTAAGTATGTAAAAATTTAAAAAAAAAGAGGAAGAAGAAAAATTAATATTTACAACTGTATGAATTAATCTTTATTAGAATACAGGTATTCGATGTTTTGAAGTATGAAAATAGTAATTTGTTAGAGATGAGTACTTTTTAAATTTGTTTATGTGGCAATCGATGCTTGAAATTATATTTGATAAGAAAAATATGTGTATGAGTTCAATATTTTGAATTATGAATTTTGTGTTGATATCTCGATATGAATATATGAATGTGTTTATGTAATTTTTAAAGAAAAAAAAGAGGTGATGTGTATGTAAGCACGCTAAAAGATGTTGAGAAGTATTTTAAAGTGTTTTGGTAATTTTAGTATTTTGTTATGAAAGAGAAATAATATTTGAACTGTACGATAACTAAGATTTTTGTTTTGAAGTCTTAAATTAGAATTATTACTTAAGAAAAAAAAAAGATTTTCTTTATATGTGCGTTGTGGAATGAAAGATAATTTGTTGTGAAATGTAGATATAAGGGTGATTATGTAAAATGATTTGTACATGATTATTGATATTTTATATGTATACGTTAATTGATATTTTAAGTATTTGAGGAATTTGAGTATTGATGTTTGTGTACAATTATTGATATTTGCTATTTTAGGTAATTGAGGAACTTAAGTATTGATGTTTGTGTATAGTTTGATATTTGCTATTTTAAGTGTTTGAGGAATTTAAACATTGATATTTTGTGTATGATAATTAATGGTTTTAAGGTGTATCAGTTATTAATGATTTTGTGTTAATTGAAACTGCACAATTGGGACAATTGTATATCAGGTTGGCCGAACTGTTAACTTCCCTACTTAGAGCCTGCCTCTAGAGGGAGTTCATTTTGTAAAGGGAGAGAGTGTGATGTCACATGATATCCTCAGACGGGACCTGACCGAATCTCCGAGAGGAGCTGTTGTAAACGAGGGGTAGCAAGTAATGTAATAAATATTGTTGTTGTTATACAACCCGATGTGTTTTTTGTCTAAGGACAACCGTGAACTGAAATCTGAGGTGATGATGATTAGTAGCTAGTTTTAGTGAGAGAGAGAGAGAGTTTATAATAGAAGGTATGTACTGTAGAATTATTTTCTTGAACCGAAGACATGTAACCGTTTCAACTTATGTAAAATAGTCACTTTCGTACTGTCAAACATTCAGTATCAGTTAGATAAATGTTGAATGCAGGTTTGACGGTCGGATATATAATTCTTATGTGTGAGTGATAGAACCGGATTAAGACCCAAATCTATGTCAGTTAATTAGGTACAAAAACGAAAAATAGTCACCAATCCTTCGCTGGTTAACGTCATATGATTTAATGTAAATTCCATAGCCAGACCAGACTCTGTATTCCTTGATTTTTTCACGTATGTTTGAACAGTGACCCTGGGGATGTTATTGATTATCCAGAGCCAATTACCTTAATTAGCAGGAACTTCAGATTTCTGTTTCGCTTGGGTAGGGGGATATTTTCATGGAAGTAATCGTCATAGAATCAAATCCCCTCTGTTCCTGCTGGCCAACTCACCATTTTTAGGAGTTGTAAGAGAATAATAATCCAAGAGTGTATACTCATTGCAAGGACACCAAAATCATTATGGTCATTTCTCATTGCTCCTGTAAATTCTGCTGGCATAAGAGCTATGTCAAAATACGACATTTCATTGCTCCAGTCTTTTAAATCTGATAACGCCTTTATATGCACTGTAAGAATTTCGCTTTGTTAGATTTCATTCATTTTATTACAGTTGTGAAGATAAAAGTTTTCCCGCTATGTTATGTTTAAAATGGGAAATGTATGAAAAAACTTAAGCAGAGCTCTTAAGAGTTAAAGTAAATGTAGAGTCCACTTTGTAATATTTTAACTATGGAAGAGAGAAATTAATTGAATAAATTTATGAAATTAAATAAAGTGATTAAGATTCTGAGGGGACCATAAAAACTGTCCATTATCTTTTAACAAGGTTATGTCACCAGCAAATAATTTCTAATAAAGATAGTTTTTTAATTTTCGACATTGAAAGTATCGTAAAATATTTTGATAGATCATTTGAATAAAATATTAATTTGATCATTATTTTATTTTGAAGTTAAAAAAATATCGATATAAAAATACATATGTTTTAAAAAATTAAATAGTTTATCTAGATAATTGTTCATTTAAATAATTCAAACAGCTTATTCTCTTATGATTATTTTAACAAGATTTAGATTTTCATAATTATTTAAACAGTGTATTCATAAATTATTTAAAGTAACAACTTTTTTTTTGAAATTATGAAATTTTAATATCCTTCTTTCGTTTCAAAACACATTTTTATGACGTTCATTTCATGTTAAAATAATTTGTAGTAAAATCCTCGTCGTTAACATAAACTCAGAAAAGTTAGATAAATGCTTACTTTACTTCTAGTAAATTATAAATTTTAAATGTAATCAATTTGTATTAGTATTATTCAAAGAACAGATTCGAAAGAGAAAAATACATTTTCCGTTCATACATCATTCAATGAAGTAATTAGGTTTAATTTGTTATAATGTATCGAGGATTATTTGCTACATTATTTAAGCTATTTAATTATAATTTTTATGTGACTCATATATTTACCTAATACATAATAGTGGAATTTGTCTGAGTAAGAAATTACTTTCTTATAACATTTTTATAGATACTTATACAAAAATGGAAGCAACAGTACCTTCAATAAATAAGGTGCTCAAATACATGTGAGTGAGATGAAAAGAATTTTATATGCCAGTGGAAAAGTAAGTATATTTTTAAACGAGGGGTGTTTAATAAATCCTTAGAAATTCCAAGTGATGTTACTCCCAGCATCGAAAAAATGGTTTGTTTATAGTAAGCATCATTACTCACTAGACAGATATCTATACCTCAGTTGCTAATATTCGTTATCGTGATGCCTTTAGCACCTCAAAAATTCCCCTTTGCCTTTTCGGCCATTGAATCCTTTTTGACATATTTTGGAAACAATCACAAGAACCAACCGAGACTTTTGATGTTTGCTTGATTTCAGGGGTATATTGTAGAATCTAGGTCTTACCGATGGTGACAATATATACATACATACATATATATATATATATATATATATATATATATATGTGTGTGTGTGTGTGTGTGTGTGTGTGTGTGTGTGTGTGTGTGTGTGTGTGTGTGTGTGTGTGTGTGTGTGAGTGTGTGTGTGTGCGTGCGTGCGTGTGTGTGACAACTCGACACAAAAAGATGTCGGCAATTCGAAGAGGCAGCAATCAAATTTTGATTTGGGAGCAAATAACTACAAAATCAAAACTAACTTTTGAATCCATGTAATATTTGCTTCTGTGTTTCAAGAAGAAGAAAAAGTCCCAATTTTTTAGAAGTTTTTTGTATTTCTCTTTTGAACTTTTAAGTAATTGTCCAAATTTTACGATTTTATATCACGTCTGGGCTCGAACAGATCCAAAGTTCAATCTCGCAGTAATTACTACCAGCCAGACTAAACATAAAAGCTGTCTGAAGTATTTTTAGAAGATACTATTTATAAGTACTAAAATAAGCATTTTTTTAAATAACAAAAATTTCTATTCAGTAGCCAGAACACGTAC
Organism: Nephila pilipes; assembly: GCA_019974015.1. NCBI lineage: Eukaryota > Metazoa > Arthropoda > Arachnida > Araneae > Nephilidae > Nephila > Nephila pilipes. Next base: position 53,335 of record BMAW01130377.1, on the reverse strand, counting down.
CGCCGTTGCGTGCTTCATATATAGTATATCTCTGTGTGTATAAACTGGAGACAGTTACAAGTAAGTAGGAAAATGCATTATATATAAAATAACATATATTATACAAACCAGGTCCAATGTTTTTTTAAAACTGAAACATGAGTAAAATAAAATTCCATGCTCTTCCGAATTGAATGAGTTATATTAGAATACAGTATTCATTGAAGACGAAAAATTATTTTGAAAAGGCAGATCCATAATTTGAAAACAAATCATAGAAAGGAAGCGAAATCAGTTCATCTCTGAGTAGGAGCCAATCTGTGTATATATTGAAAAAAAAGTGCATTCTCCTCTCCCTCCAAAAAAATTTGTCTAAATTTCAAATCTCTTATATAAGCCGAAATGAAGAAAAGAAATCTTTACGTTCGAACATGTCTCCAGGAGAACTGAAATATCTCGCAGGGAATGTCTTCCAAACAAATCACAGTAAATTTAAATTCCAGACGCCAGCAAAGAGAAACAGAGAAAGATGTAATATAACTCCGAAAAAATTATATAAAACTAGCACATTGTTACCATCGTTACCAATTGAAAATGTTCTTTTTCCATTGTTATTTTATGTGCTCATTATCTACGATATATTTTGCCACTATGTATGGAGTACTTAACGATATTTTATAACCGGGTTCAACTATGGCCAATATTAGAACGGGTTTTGGGATTAACTCAACGAATCAATTATGAGAAAAATTGGAAAATAAAACATCTCATTTTCATAAAAAATTGACTATTTCAATTAGAATTGTTTTCCTCATAAACTTAAACAATATAAACTTAAGAAATAAAAATGTGCTATATTTGGCCCTTGGTGGCTTACACGTGGCTGTAAATACCTTACCTGACTGAATGTACTGGTTCTCGTAACATCAAGAAGGTGAGCATCATCATAAATGATGAGTACTTAGAAGGAAACTCTGTGTTCCAATAGCATTTATTCTTGTCCAGACAATTTTATTTAAAACTTTTAAGTTTCTTTTAAGAAACGTAATGAGAACTTCGTTTATCATAACGCACCTTTAAAGCGTAAAAATTGTGATTTAATTATACAACTTAATGATCAATAAATTTTTCTAAATATCTTAAAGTTTTTTTTTTTTTTTATGATTATCTATAATAATTTCATTAAGACCTCAATAATTCTCTAAATAATTATTTTAATTTTATTGTTTTCAATTTTTTAGCCCTCCAATTATTTGTGTTAAAAATTTTCCCCATTTTTATGGGTTTTTTTTTTATCACGCCTGAGTTAGTGTAGAACCAAAGTTAAATCTCATAATAGTTACTTCCCTCCAGACCGGGTATAAAAGTCTTTAGAGAGTTGAGAAGCCTATGGAATTGTTTTTCTGCATTGGCTAACGAACAGTATCTATGTTGTTTTTGAATTAGCAGATCCGCACGTGGGATCGTATTATACACGGAAATTTACTATAATTTTTATCTCTTAATAAAAAAAAGAGACTGAGAATTTCAAAATAGGTGATTCACTCTCTTTCTAAATTTAAAAATTTAATTTTTTTTGAGAAATTAGTTATTGTTTATTACAGAGAAAATGTTATTTTTTGAAAAGGTTTCATTTCTCAATTTTTTTTGAAAAGAAGAAAATCTGGTTTTTTTAACTATTTTTTGAATATATTATACGTAGTGCTGTTACATTATTAGACTTTTCTAAAAAAATAATGTGAAATTAAATTTGTTTTTTCTATCAAGCATTATACTTTTTGTTACAAATAAAGCAATTTCTTTTATAAAATATATTTTCACAATAACTCTTTAATCACCATGATATGATTTAATTGATAATACAATTATTTGATGTGATTTAAACAGAATTGTTTGTTTGTGATAAGTGCTATTTACAAGAGATAAATTTCTCTGTGTGATTTCATTTAACACAAATACATAATACTGCCAGAAGTTATCAAAACAAACGATAATATTTTATTAAAATGTAAGACAGTAAAGTATTTTTTAAAAATAGATATCTTAAAGAAACTCCATAGTTTGAATGATAAAGTGATAGTAAATATATTTTATTCGTAAGAATGCGTTAAGTCATTCTAAATTCAATTATTAATAACAAATTGCCAAGTTATATTAGCTAATTAATCATACCACAAACACACGTTTATGAGTGCATCTATCAATGTCAAAGTTTCCGTAGCTGTTGAATAAGCTGCTTAAATATCCATGAAATTAGATCTTTGAAACTGAAACCCTAATGATGTATTAAATAAATGGTGTGTAATAAATAAAATGTGTAACCATCGAAATAAGGATTGAATCGTTTTTCTTTTACATACTATAACAAATTATGTATGTCAACGCTTATGTTTTCTTATATAGCACACAATTAACTGTTTATTGGTGTAACAATGCAATTTATATTATGACTGCTCAAAATTTGTCATTAGTCAGGAAAGGAAAATGAAGTATTAGTATTCAGAATAGGGTAAATATAGCTGTGATATTGCCCAGTGATGATTTCCTCTTTTTCCAAGATTGTCTTGACTATGATGTCCTTCTCATCCAATTAAACCATCGCCATAATTTCATCTGATGGGATCAGCTTCAACTTCTTTGGTGTATTTCACTGGAATCAACCAAATGTTTTGCTTATATATAGATTTTCTGGTAAGTAATGTTAAATCCAGATCTCATCGATGGGGACATCTCGACCCAAAATGACGAATATGACTTGTCCCTTTGCGAATTGAAACTAACTGACTTTTATATTGACACCGTTTAACTAATGATAGAATACTAGCAACAACAGCTTGCCTTAGAAATTCCAACTACTTTTAAATGCAGATACTTTTTGAGTTTCCCTCTTATACGTGGATCTTCCCTTGAAATTATTACTCATTTCAAGTTCCATGAGATCAAATTTGTTCCGTCAAGATATTGTAATTGCATTATAAACTCAAGAGGTCTAGCACTTAGAGTAAAATATCATATTAATTATTTTAACAGCAAACTAGTAAAAAATGTAGCATTATACCATAGAAGTAAATGCAAGATTACAGAAAGAATGGAATGTCATGTAATACACAATGTGCCTTAATTTATACTTGTTTAATCTATATGAAAAGACGTTGTAAAATGTATTTTGTCTTTTAAGATTACAGATTATATATGTAATAAAAGCTTATAGCAAATGCTGAACTTTAATTTTTTGAAAAAAAGTAATAATAACTGAATTACTTTAAATCAGACAGTGGAATTTATAAGGAAAATGTGGTCACGTTTGTCTAACGGTTAATGTCGAAAACTCATATACGGCGTTGCTTCCGTCGGTGCTAGACTTGATGCTACTGAAGGCTCGATATATAACTGTAGCAGTAGAACTACAAACAAATTGAGGCTGAAATTTCTCCTATAAGAGTAATATGGAAATTTTGAGAGGTAGTGTCAGTTAAGGTATACCTAATCGCTTGAGAGTGGTTTTAGATTACGGAGTCATTGTCTATAACTAACATAATGCTTTTAAGAATTCGAAGTAAGTAAACAATCAATCAATCCATTTACAAGAAAATAAATTTAAAATTGATCGCTCAATGATTTAACATTTTGATCTCTCAGTAAATGAATGTTATCAATTGAATGAAGAATAAGGAATTAATTAAAGTAATTTGTTCAAATCTATGTTAATTATGTAAATTATTTACCCTAAGTCTCACATGAATATTATTTTAGATTTAACGACAAATTTATTTTTTCGTTGTGGCCCAGAATTATCTTAAAACAAATCTTTTTTTCTCCTATGAAATTAGTACTTACTTATATGATACGTTTTACACATGCATAATGCATAGTGAAATTTTGTTTATTCATTCAGTTAAGAAGCAGATCTACGTTTATGGGGACGGGGAGTTGATAAAACCCCCAGTTCCCCATTTTATCCTATCAGATGGTGTAGGTTAAATAATCAACTGTGAAAGACCAAGAGACACAAAGAACTAACCATTTATTTGAAACTTAACAAGAACAACTTTAACATCTTCAACTTTAAAACTCGACCTTCACAGGTCTGGAATCTGCGAAGCAAGTGTGCTGAGAAAAGATCGCTCCATCCTTTTCTTCAAATCGGTTTACAGCTCTGCCGCCAAAAACGACGTCAAAAGATGACGTAAGCAGCCGCCACACGTTCACTCCAAATTATAATACATATGAAAATAAATTACATCACATACCTTTTATTTTCAAATTCCCCTTTAAATAATTCATTTTCTACTTTCTGTATTCATAATAGAATGAAACATTTTAAGAAGAGAAATATAAGTCATTTCATCCGAATTTTAATTAATTTTTAATTATTAACTATAAGGTACAATTACTAATTAATATAATGAAACACTTATTAAAATAAAAACCTTTTATTCATCAATTTGGAAGAACAAAATATGTTCTTCTAATTTAAATTGAACAATTATTTACATTAATTTTTTTCTAGGTATCTATAATTATTGATGGTCAGATTTCAGTTAATCAGAGCTTTCTTAGGATTTCAATGTAGTTATCGAAATTTCTTACGGACGCGTTTCAGCTTGATTGTGATTATCTTTTTTTTTTTAAAAAAAAAACAGGACTTTAGAGTAAAAAAAATACCATATGATCTGAATAAATCTTGCATTTAAATTCCCAAAAAGGGAAAGTTTCTTCATCTTCTGATTTACCCAAGAAGGCGGAAAGACGCATATGCTGTCCGCAGCCGTATTCATAATGTTACTATCCTCCTTCTCTCACTAAACGTTTAGTAAAAAATATTTTACTCAGATATTTACTATTTATTTTTAAATCATAGCTGTAAGAAAAATTGGTATCTTTTATTCATTTGAAGTTAGTCGGTGGGATATTCCCTGTACAGATATGATTTTTAATAGGAATCAGTGAGAAGGAGAAGTGTGGAGTTATTATGGCGAAACGTTAAATCAACTGCAGCAGCGAGCATCGATTGAAAGATAGAAGCTGGAAGAAAGAGTTTAGTGGATCATCTCTACAGGTAATAAAATTTTGGTTTACTTTAATCAGTCAATTTGCAGGTTGATATAATTTTAATCAATCAATCAATTTTTTACTCAGAAGTTAAATTCTTTAACAGAGTAAAAGTGGCAAGAGAGAGAGAGTATACGCGCGCACACGTATGAAATTTATGTAGAGTGTTATATGTTTCTTTTTTTAAATTTGTTAATATTAATGCTAGTTTTATTTTTTTTTATAATTTAAAGTATTTTATATTATTCGGTAATTAATTATTTCTGCGTTTGCTTTTATAGTATTTAAAAATACTTCAACATTAATTCTGATAATTAATGTGCAAATAGTAGTTTTTACTAATAGATTTCATTTTAAAATGTTTAAACTTTTATGAAATAAGCTTATTTTTTCACTCTGGATGCATAACTTTTATTTTCAGAATCGTATATATTATGATAGTATCTAGAATCTCTTTTAATTGCCAAAATGACAAAATGAAAGTACTTTCTCATTCAATTCGGGTATAAAAGCTGCTACAAACAGTTAAGAGTTTTCTTTCACCTTTCTTCTCTCTGCTGATACGTGTTGTGTGAGAAATGAAAACTCGTGTGCTTTATTTCGTCATGGCTTAGCATTTGAAATGCATAAAGTGCTCCAGAATCATTCAATAAAATCTCTAATAATATATATAATATAATCTAATCTAATAATATATATATATATATATATATA
>BMAW01130377.1:0-33555 GCA_019974015.1 Nephila pilipes | reverse complement strand
GTATAGTTTGCTTTAGGTGTATTTTATTTATATGCATTGTTTGTTCTTCTAACGTGAAATTTTTATATATTTGATTAAAAATAAGTAACTTTGGAAAAAAAAATGAGTGCTTATTAATGCTGGTTAAAATGATAGCAATTTTTTTAAATTTTTGAGTTCTGTTGGATATCTATTTCCAGGATCAAAAACTTATATATTTTTTGAGCAGTCATCTATTCACTACCATTTCAGAATTTAAATAAACTTTTTTTTTCAAATGTGAAAAATAAAATTATAGAAGTAATTTTGAAACTTGCTTGTTCATAATAAAACACGTCGAATATTTTCATAATAAAAACTACCGTTAAAATTATAGGAAATCTCTTCACGTCATATTAGCATCCATATGGGTACAAATTAAAGTATTTCTCTGTTGCTGTTGAATTCCGAAAGCTTGGAACTAAGTTTTCATATTTTTTCAGATGCTAATTTTACACACACACACATTTATATATATATATATATATATGTGTGTGTGTGTGTGTAATATACGGTAAAGGATATATAAACCATTTATGTGTATGGTGAATTAATTAAAATTATTTAATGATGTTTATATTGGTACTTATTAACTAATAGTGGCAATTGAGAGGCAATTAATGTATAATTAGTTTATGCAACCTGAATTGCATAGAATGCTGTTATAGGTAGAAATAATCTGTTAAACAACACTTTTAATTACAATAGCTCTTTTGTTGTTTAAGTAAACACAATTTTACATAAATTACAGATTATTATCTACATACCGTTTAAATCAAAATAACATTCACAGTTACGAGAGAAGCATCAAACAATGACAATTCAGTTTAAATGACATGTAAGGTTATTACATAGCACTCTACATAAGAAGTTGTTTTTTTTATCACTAGAGATAAGCGTTGCGGCTTATGAGTAGAGCATGTCAAATTCATTTTTATGTTAAAACGCCTTAATTTTTCCTTCAGTAATTATGAAGTAATTAGCGAAGTTCAAGGAAACTATTGTTTGGAAAATAGTAAGATATTTTTATCAAAATAGATAATTATAAATGAAGGCAAAATACATGATATAATAGAGCGGTATCTATAAATGAATGTTACAGCTCTAAAGGAAGTCTGACAGAGAGAAATTATGACGATTTTAAGGTTCATCCATCTTCAAAATTCTGATAAAAGTAACTTTGTTTATACTGTAAGAAATTTAAATACCCAAATTATAATTAAAAAGTTATTAACAATGTATTATTTAAAGAGCAAAAATTTAGTATATCATGAGCACTACATAGGTGTAATATAATATGCAATTATTTACTACATATTATTGGGTAGCAAATTACATTTAAAGTATTAAATAAAAAAAGTTGTTACTAAATATTTATTTAAATATCAACAATGAAAAACATTTATTAAGAATATGATATTAAGAGAAATTATTCGGCTTTCATTCCCGTGATCAAAAGTACATGCATATTTTCCTTGCGGCATACATTTTTACATCTTTTTTAAGCAAGCATTATTTAATATTATACACTCTTAAAATTAATTTTATTTCTGGTTTTTGACATAATTAACATTTTTCATTATTTTTTTTTAAATTAGCATATTTTGTCTAGTTGTAATATCATTTGTACCTGTATATATATTTAATTCAGTGTTAAAGTGTCGGAATAATATTTATGTAATAAAATCTTCATCTCAAATTATTTTTTAGAGAAAAATTAAAGCAAAAAAAAAAAAAAAAAAATACTAAGCCTTTTAAGGGTTTCTTACCTTATATAAATCAAATAAAATATAAAAATGTTTGCTTAATATTGCCGATAATAAGTCGAATGTTTGAATTTAATATTGGAGAAAGTAACTTCTCAATTGAACTAGTTTTAACTCCTTGATGCTTAAAAGTTTTTAATAAATGCTTCAATACAAATTTCAACAATTACAAGATTCTCAATAAAATAATCTTTTCAATCACTTGATACCCATTTATTTTAATGAGAAACTCTATCAATTATTTAAATAAGTAACAGTAAAATATATATTAAAACATTTAAACGTTTTTCAATGATTTTAAAATTTATGAAAAAACTTCACAGTAAAAACAAAAGCATTTCTTTTCGCGAGAAAATATCTCAAAATAAATTCTACATATTTATCTTAAATAAAACGATCTACAATACTGTTGGATGACTAAGTCTGCCGAGAAATCATTGTAATTTATTAACAGCTAATATAATCAATCATAACTCTACCATATCCACCATCCATCTATCTTGTCCTCTTTTACGTTTGACAAATCATTTTTAAAAAATAATAAGTAAAAATATTTGTAAAAATAATTTGTAAAACCCTTTGTCATCTCCTTTAGCCGCTGCAACGGTTTAGAGAGGATGTTTGCTTGTTTAGCACATGAAATTCACTTAAGAAACTGTCTAGTGTATGATAAAAGTATTTTGTTAAGGAAAATAAAGTAAATTTTTCTCTAGTTTTAGACTTGATAAATGTCAATGGTATTTGTTAAGAGCATAGCACAGGATTTATTGCATTTCCTCCTGCATCTGACACTTCGAGACTTTGGGTTTGAATTGTTTAAAATAAATTATTTCCTAATGGATGAAACGTGACTTATGGAGATAAGATTAATATTACTGAAACATAAACAGAAATGAAGAATTATCTTTATAAGCAGGGGATTATTTTATACTTGAGTAAATAACATAATTAGGAGTTGTAGTAAAGAGAGTGAGCAGAGGTTATCAAGATTTACATGAAGTAAGAATCCTTTAGAGATGAAAAGAGTAAAACATTTGAAAACGATTGAATAAGCAATTAATATAGTAAATGTTAGATCAAACGCATTACGAAGAGTTTTACGCATAGATATTAGAGTAAGAAATGAAATTTAAATATTCATAACTCTTGAATTAAAACCAATTGTGTGTCATCGTTTCTGAACTGAATATTCCATTGATATTCATTTCTTATTTCATGACCCTTAAAAAAATTATTAATGGTTTCAGCAGAACGAAATGATGTTATGAGAGAAGAATATGAAATTTAGCTTTTACATTTGTAGTTTTCGAATTTGATTATAGGAAGAAGACTTACATGTGGAAGAAAGGTAATAAGGAATTCTCAGATTCATGTCTGGTATCAAGGGTAGTGATATAGTGAAGAGCTAGATCGAGAATAGTTTTATTGCATCCACATGAGTGAACAGAACAAAAAAAATAACTGGAAAAGTGTGCAATTGAATAAATCTCTACAGAGAAATTTTATTTCTTAGTAATTTTCTTTCAGCATCGAAATCATTAATTGGTTATTTATGAAATCATTTCCAACTTTTGGAATTGTAATTAAAATGATGCAAATAGTTTTCAATAATCACAATTTTAATATTTCAGAATAATAAATGAATACGTATACATGTCGTATTAAAATTAAGTTGTTGAAAGAGTAAGTATGATAAAAAAATTTCTTGCAAAAAGGATTTTGTTTGAGCAAAAAAAAGTTTTAAATTTTAATTGACATGTTTGTGATGGATTCGTGTAAATTTAGTCACTGGATAAATATAGTTGTGAACATAATATATTTATTTCTTATTTAAAACATTAATTGCAGAATAACAGATATAACTTTTACAAATCGAAAAATAAACTGAAACATTTTTACAAGTCATTGCTTATATGTCTATTTAAATGAATGTAGAAACTGAATAAAGTATTATCTATAGTCGCTATACAACTGATTTCATTTTCAAAATGCAATAAAAATTACATTCTATTTACCATGAGAAATTCAAAAGCCACAATTATGAATTTTAATTAGAAAAAAATGAAAAAAAATATCTATATTCCAGAAATATTAATATTTGCAAAAAGAAAATTTGTGTGATTATATTTTACAATTTTTATACATCTACTGTAAAAAAAAAGTATATTGGGAAATTTATTAAGTTTTTTTTTTTTCTAAATCACTATTTTGAATGCATTGTCAGCATTTTATATACACTAATGTCCTACATAGAAAGATAGCTCTCATCTTAGGGACATGAAGTTTATAAAAGTGTTGGGGGAATTATGAAAAATTCCGTACATACCTTCTTCTTTCCTCAACATTTAATTATAGAGCAACTGCCCGATTTGTTTGTCCGCCTCAATACATAATCTTAAGAAGAATAAGAAATGTAGATTCAGCCATATTAATTTATATTTCATAATATATGCTGAAATGCTTAACGTAGCATCATTGATAATTTACAAAGGAGCAGTAGCTTACACCTTTTTAATAAAAAAAATCGGTTTTTCAATATTTGCTTTCCTACTAGAAACGCAGAACACTCTGCAAGATTTACCTTTAAGGTGGGTAAATTATCATCCTGTAGTAAAGTGGGAAATTCTTTTGGTGTGGTCTATATTTTAGATGAAATTATTGTAAGGATTAACACATTAGAGTTTGTGAAAGATTCTCGTAGTCATGCCCCAGTGTTTGTGTTTCAATTTATATCTAAGGGAAGAGATAAAACAATCTAATAGAAGCCCGCTTTGAAATACAAATATTTTAATATTTATGGCTACCATTGTTTTCTTTTAAATCATTTAATGTTACTGCATGTTGCCATTACTGGTTAATTATTAAATCATTTATCAAAATACTATTAAATATAAAATAATATGACAAAAAATATTACATTTTTAGATCTTATTTAAATATAAAAAATGTAATTTGTTATATCGAAGAGACCTTCGTTTCTAATACTCAGTGCTACTCTTTATGTATTTTTTTTTCTCCCTGTATATAATAGTGGTATGTTTTTTTTCCTATTTTGTGTGATTTCCCCCCCCCCCAATTTACTCGTCGAATCTATATTTACACCCATTTTACTATCACTTTTATGGCATTAACTTCTTCTGCAGCTATAATTTCCGAGGCTGCATTGAAACTGATATCTATAACTATCCAAATTCCCTTTAAGGAATAAGAATAATGTTTAGAAGAGAAAAAATTTATTTCATTCGTGGAGGATGAAATATCGCTACCAATACGGAATAGTGTTCCTCTTAGAGGAAATTTTATTTTTGGATACTTAAGAGTTAATATTAATTATATCAAGTTATTTCAAGGTTTGTTTAAGTAATTAATTATGTTTCAATAAAAGTAAAATTAGCTTTTAATGCTACAATATGATATTAACAATTTTCAACGGCAGAATATTTAACAGCTTCTATTTTTGACGCGTTTGTCTCAATCATTCAAGATAAAGATGAAATTTTCACTCAATGTAAATAAAAACATAACTTATATATATATATATGTTTGTGTCATGTTAATTTAAGCATATATTTCAGAAGAGGCTCCCTAAAAAAGACACACTCAGGTTCACTTCATTAATTTCAAAGGTAGATGGATCATGTTTGAACATTTAATGAACCGATATTATGAAATTTTTAAGGATTCATAGAATTATAATTCACCGAAAATATAAATTTAGATAACTTTCTGTCATTTCATAAAAGGTTTTATCGGGATATTCTAAATACCACCTATCATTTTTCTATACGTACTAATACATCTTTAGAAGTGGTTTAACTATGTCAAAATATGTAACAACAAATGTAATTATTTTCTTGTAGAAATGTCATTTTCTTAATCATTGCAAACTGCATTACTTTTTCAAATGAATTTCTTTTTAATAAAGCACAAATTAAAAAGAAAAAATATGACTCCTATTGAATTTTTAAATGTAAATGTTTTCAGTTTCTTGAGACTTAAGATTAGCGAATGAATTAAATGTAAATTAAGCTAAGTAATGGCTTTCACAATTTCCTAAAATATTTCAAGAATATTTAAAAGGCTCCTACTATATACTTTCAAAATGAAATTTATCAAATATTGAAAAAGTATATTTAATGATTTCCAGAAGCCTATGTTTTCATATAATTTAAACATTAGGGTCCTTAATTCGTACGTCTTATACATGGAAATATGTTTCAAAATCTAATTTATTTTTATAATAGTTTTTTAGATTGAAACAAAGTACTATTCCCTTCTTATAAATGAGAAAAATTGAAAGATATAATACTTAGAAAATTCTTCATATTTAATGTCCACGGTATGTTACTTACTGAGTCGAAAATGAAAAATCAATAATCCTAAGTTTGCCTTTATCAGTTGTTATCATTCTGAATCTCATGTGCAATAATTGGATCAAAAATTTCTGAATCCATCTGGATCTTTATATCCGAATCTTTATATATATATATATATATATATATATATATATATATATATATATATACATATATATATATAAGTGTCGCTTCACATGAATCACTGGTTCAATTGTAATATATGTATATATATATATGTGTGTGTAATTTGAAATTTAATAGTAAATATAAGACTACAATTTGTAAGACAATTACTATATATATTAAAAATAAACAATTTAGGAAATGTTTGTTAATGCAATATATCAAAAAAGAAATATATATGCATATAATAGTTTATTAAAAATGAAATCAGAACTATATCATTTAAGTAAAATATATGTACACCAAACCATAAAATTAAACATTGCAAAAAAAAGAATTATAAAAAAAAACTCACTGTAAAAGAAAAAAAAAATATTATAAATTAAATTTATTATTCTAAATACAAGTAAAAAAACAAAATAATTATTATAACAAACACAAAATTAAATATAACACTACATATTTATCTATTCAGACAAATGATTTTTAAAATACTTAGTTTGAAGGCTTTGGAATAATGATAACTGTAATAACACCTATTTTTATAGTTTTGTAGTTCTTACTGTGTGTTATCGAAGCTTTTATTGTTTGAAATTCGAACGCATTCATTACTACTTCTGAGTCATTGCATCTGCTTAAATTGGGGCTCAGGTGAAGCTATAACAAGCCTAATGATCCCGTTAATGACTAGATGGACAAAATGGTAATTTTCTACATTTGTTTCTTTATAGATAAAACTATTTTCTTTCTCATACTGTGTTAGAAGATTGGTAGAAATGGGAATGTGAAAACAAAAGTGTAAAAAAATTAAAGTGGTTTAAATGAGTGCTTGGCGGCTGTTATGTATGCATGTGTCATATATTAAGTTCAATTTAAGTACAAATTGGTTATGGAATATCCTTTTATATTAACTATTTAAAAGTAAAATATATGGTATGGTTAATATAATGATATGATATAAGTTCAAAAATATTATATATTTATGACAAGTGTAACTTCAATAGTTATAAATATGTATATTCTGTGAAAATATTACTTAAAACTTTGGCCTAAGACACTAGTCTATTAACTATTTTGATTTTGTAAGAGTTAAGTTAATAATGTGAAATTTCTACTTTACTCTTCAAATATCGGCTATTTTTTTTATTTGAATGAAAGAAGTTACATCCGAAAGAACGAAAAATTGGTATTTGGAATTGTGCGAAATTTAGTTTTTCCCTGCTTTTCAAAAAAAATAATTTCTGCCTGTATTATTAATTCATTCTGTAGTTTTTCGGTATTTAATAAATGTTTTAGATGTTCTCAAAAATTGGGGAGAACAAACAATTGCATGAAAATCTGCATTATGTTTTGCTTTTTGAAATACATTTTTTTTCGTATTCAAATAGATAAAATTGTATAGGTTTGAAGTGGGAAGTTGAAATTACTTTGGATTAACATCGTGTTTGTGAAACAGGTAGAAGAATTAAAACGAATTAATTAATTACAGTCAATTTTCATTGATTTATGAGAATAGACTTTTAAAAAAAGCATCATAGAAACATTGAATTTCAGAACTTTAAATGATAAACATAGCAGACGATCATCAAAACATTTAAGAGCTTACGTATTCTTCAGTAACGGTATGTAAATTTATTGATTTTATTTACATTTTTTGAAAACTATACAATGTCCTGAAAACTAATGAATATATTTTTAAACTAAAATTAATCAGAAAATGATGTAAGATAAAATAAAGAAATAAAACACATATTTATTAATATTAAAACTGATAAATATACAAATAAATTTCCAAGAATAACGAGAAGAGAAAAAAAAGTGATACTGATAAATAATTTTTATTTTTAATACTTTAATCTCATTTGCATTACTTTAATACTTTATTCCTAATGCCCTTTTCTCTCCTTTTTATTTCAGAACATTTTTAAATTAATACTTATGATATATTACAAGAATAATTGCAAATGCATTCAATATATAAACATACGTAACGCACATTTAATATTCGTTGATGTCCAGACCTTCTTATGATCTGCTTTCTACTGATTTTCTTTAATCAATATAATTATTCTAGGGATTTGTCTCCTCTTAACTTTGTTCTGAGAATAGACCAGAATTTATTAACTGATAAGAAAGAAAGACTCATCACTCTCAATTTTACCAAAATTGAAACAACAGTTGAAAAAGGTCACTTATCATTACACAGAAGTCAAGCAATATTCTTCTTTTTATTAATGATGTTAGTATTATTTTTGAAAATAGCAATTTGTATAACACCAGTAAAATAGGTAAGCAACAGTCCTTTTATCGTTTCACAAATTAATGTCATCGATATTTTGGTCATTTTTTCTTTTGAAGAATTTATAATTATAAAGTTCTTAGTTTTTCATTTTAATTGAGTTTGAAAGAGCTTTCTGGTATTTGTTACAAGAAGAATTTCTTATATTTTAGTTTAATATATTTGTGACTACGAATAATTCTATAACATACATGTGTCAGATTAAAGGAAAATTATACTACTATGTGATATGTTATAAAATTGTAAATTGATTAGTGGATTGATTGATTTTAGGACAAATAATCAAATTAAGAATAAATTATAGAATTCACTGACTTATACTTTTCACTTATATTTGTTAGACAGCTATCACTGGCTAACAAATATAATTGGCTTAGCAAGAAAATGACCTGTTATGTAGTAAAAACAACATACTTAAAATTATTAGATATATTGAAATATTAGATATATTGAAAAATTTATTACATAAATAATCTGAATATAGCAGCCTCTTAGCAATGAATCCATAAATGTTTACCATTCTAAGTGCTGTAAAGTCAAATTTAAATGTGATATTCTTATCCCAGTTAAATAAATAATAAAAATGTGTGTTAAAAGTTATAGATTAATTTGTTATTTGAAAGAATTACATTTGAATTTAATTTTAGGTTATTTCCAATGTGTACCCCCTCCCATATATATAATTATATATGGGAGGTGTATATATATATATATATATATATATATATATGGGAGGTGTATATATATATATATATCTGTGCTTGAAGGATCCCAATTACCCCTCAAATTTACCTTCAATCGTAATTTCAAAACAACAATCGTAGCCTACACATTTTATTAGAATACTAATATATTTGAAATTCCAAGCCAACTTTATTTATTATCATTGTAAATCAAATGAAATGAATTTGTGAAAATATTGAAATATTTTGTTTGTCCTAACTATAGAAGCATTTATAGATATTATTTTCACTTCAAAATTCGTTGAAGGACTTGTTTCTCATTAGTATTTGTCTTACATGGTTTATAATGTTTTTTTTTTTTTAATATTCTAAGTCTAGAATAGAAAAATACAATTTATAACATGAATAAACCATTATGAATAGGTGAAAAGGAGACATTTTTATAAAGAATGTTTACTTATAAAGTATTCCTATAGATGTCATTTCATTTTTAATAAAATCTTTAAAGAAAGTACGGTTTTTTTTATACCAATGCATAAGAGATTCGCAGAATTAACTCTAACTATTAGAATCAAATATGAACATTATTTAGAAGCTACAAGTTTACAAAAAAACAGTCATATATAAAAGTATTAATAATATATTTGAATGTCTCGTTATTTTATCGAAGTTTACAAATATGATTAAAACAAAAAGTCTTCTTTGAACAGATGAGTTCATTTATTCTCTATTACCTATTAAGTCTTTGCGATATATATATATATGCATAAAGAATGGGTAATATTTACTTGTATTAGAATGTAATACAGTTATAAATAGAGCAACTGTACTGTATGATCAGCAATTTTTAGAGCACTGTTGTTGGCAATTCATTAAGCAGCATGTCTAGGTATATACTCAAAGTGTGTGTAGATTGTCTCTTGAGGGATAGTTGTTCTTTAATTGTTAATCGTTTCCCACAGTTTGTCTTCTGAACATGTTGGTGGTAGTTTGCTTAAATGATATCCAATCATGTTCAATTGGTGAGAGATCCGAGGAGACAGTTTCCTCAGAGAAGCACATATTTACTTTGGAGAGAAAGTTGGCTATTGCGCATCTTGCGTGGTCTGTCTTTAAACTTCTGGTAAAAGACATCCCTCATCCATATGTATTGAGGAAAGGGTAGTGTTGACGGATGGAGTACGTTATTCAGGTATCTTTGAGATATCATATTGCCAACAATATCAACTAGTGGTGATTTTCTATTTAGGTGATGACACCCCAAGCAATGATGCTACTTTTCCGTGCGGTGATTTTTGAAGCAAAGAAGTTGTTATAGTCTAAACCCTATGTCATTCCAAATCTAGACACTCGCAATAGTCAGTTGCCATTAGACATCAGGAAAGATATATGCGGACGAATTTCTATCAACCATTGTCTTGCCTTCCTTTTCGAATAATTCCGAACATACTTTTCACTAAAGTAATATCCAGGCTTATACGTTAATATTTGTAATAATTGTTTTTCAGACTTACCAAAGACTTTTATTTGAAATTAAGTGTGCTGATGTCTCTCCCAAAGATGTGCTTTGGACATCTTAGCATCTCTCCTGGGAATGTTTTAGATTCTACCCGACTACCAGACACACTTTGCCAATAAATCATGTGCATCATTTGAACAACAAATCCTTTTGAGTTGTCCCTTAAATTAACATCATGGCCATTTTTATGACTTTGTTATTTGTTGTTGGCTTGTGAATAATGTAAGGACACAAACAGTCGAATCACTTTGTCTATAATAAAAAGAGTGACCGCTTGCGATTAGTTAGAATTGTTTCAACATTTTATTGATTCCTAGGGCTTATAACTAATGAACTCAAGTATCAATATTCCATTTTTTATGAAATTATAATTGTTTCTTTTTCCATGATGTTTAACTCCTCTGTTGAGGTTTGTAATAATCTCACAAATCCTAGAAATTATAAAACTACTTCTTTTATAATGAATCAAAAGAAAACAAAAGAATGTATATGAAACAAAATGCTAACTCAGGTTTGCGTCAGAATATTGGTTGACATTAATTTTATGGTACACAAACATTTCCTTTTCCTTTTTCCTTCATTACAAGTTTATAATCAACATTTAAATTGGAAATCTTTATAATTAAAAAAAAAAATTAGAGAGAGAAATATATTCTATCTGCCAGAGTGAAAAGTAACTAAATGTAGAAATTATAGTAACAAAAATGACATATAGCGAAATCTAAAATATTGATATAAAACTCGTAACTTAATTTTTCAAACATTCAAATATGCAAAGTGAATGAAGAGTGGTGTGATTATTTGAAACATTCAAAAATGAAGAAGTACATGTTTTGAAAGGTAAATTTCTGAGATTTTAAGTGAAAATTATTAAATAAAATGATAGAAAGTAATGATTTAAATTATAATTAAAATGCAATTCCCCACTGTAGCACAGGAAGGAATATTATATGTAGATAAATAATGAGTATAACGGCTATATATATATATATATATATATATATATATACTTGTTGCTGGAGAACGTATTCTTAAAAAAGTATGTTTGTGTTTTTAATGTTATATTTTTTCATAAGGTTAATTAAAAACTGTTTATTAAACTATACATATTTCTTATAAATGTTACACTCTTCAGAATAAGGGAAAGGAAACACTCTCAAACGGTTAGGCCCAAAGCGATTTTAAAAAGCAAAAAAAAAAAAAAAAAAAAAAAATAATAAAGAGAGATAAACTTCGGCCATTTTCAAAATATAGAATTTCTGTTTGTTTTTTAACTTACGTAGTCAAAAAAAAAATAGAAGACTAAAACTCTAGCAAGGACGATAAGATTAAACACAAAACTTCAAAATAGGTATTATTTTTTTAAGAAACTAGTAAGAGTAAAGAGAATGATAAAAACTTGACATCTGATCAGAAGTGAGTAGGTACATTAGTTTCTAGATTCGGAAACCTTTTAAATTTATTAAATAAAAAGAAATAAGCGAAAATAAAATTCTGATTTTGGTAGAAACCTTAAGATAAAAGAGGTTCAATTTTTCTTTTCTTTTTCTTTTTTTGTAAGTGTAATATCATGGAAACTTTTAGTTTAATAGGAAATGAATATACAACTCAAAAATACGAAATATAACTTTTAATTTTTAAATAATAGAATTTTCGGCTCTCTTTGTTCTTTCTCTTTGGAACAAGAAACTCACTCAAGAAGCATGTGGTTTTAGAACGACTAGAAAAAAAAAGATGGTACTTTTGAGATCAAACATCAAAGTAAAAAGTAAAACTTTTATTTTAATCCATCATAATTTTGAGAATTATATTTATTTTCTTAGAATTCTTTATAAAGCAGTCTTCATCGTGTGTGTAAAAGTTAAGTGTTTTTTCTAAATTGATCTGTACGAGAAAAGAATATCTTAAAAAAAATGATTGTAGAACAAAAGAAAGGGGAAAAATATCAGTAGGTAAAGGATTCATTTTAAATTGTATTACATTATCTAGCTTTGAAATAAGAAGAACGAAATATATAATTCAGCTAAGAAAGAATAGAAAAAATTCTTAATCATTTGACAAGCATGTGCAGAGACCACACTTAGCACGCTCATTAGTGGTCCCTCTTACAATGAACAAGTTTCTCTTTAAACACATCGGGACTCATGAGAAAGAGCAAATAACATTTTCGTTTCTCATGAACTTTGACCTTATAGAGCCCAATTCTCCTGGGAATGAAGCACACCCCCACATTAAGTGTCCCCTTTAGAAGGTGTCAATTCCTTCTCTAGTTGGAGTGCTCAGGCCAATAACTGTTTTATCATTTTCAGTTATCCAACCAAGACAAATGAATATGCCCCCTGGTTTTGGAAGTGGCGTGGTCAATTCTATTTCAATCTAAAATTTCCTAAGAGAAGAGATATTCAAAGTTTTTCTAAGCGTTCAACTAGAACGTCGTGTCCTAGGACTAGACTATTTTTGATTTGCTAGAGTGCTATTTTTTGCTATTTTTGATTTGTTATTACTATAGATTTGCTAGCGTGCACCCAAAAATGTTTTATTATAATTCTAATTACAACTGCGGCAAGCACTTACTTGATAAAATAAAGCTTAGTATTTTCATTAAATTGCTATTAAATAGACTAAATAGCTATGTAAGTATCACATATTTTTCATTCAACGCAACCAAACAGCCCAGATACCGAAGGGGGAAACCGGATGTCACTCACAAATCTTTAACCCTTCACCGGGCACGGGGAAGAATAATATCCCCTAATGACTCGGAGAAAATGTCCTACTCAAGATTTGAACACTAGATGGCACTTTTATTTTACTTACAGTAAAATAAAAGTGCCATCACACAAAAAGTTTTAAGCTTCAGCATTAGCTATATACGCTATGATTATTTCTTACAAGTGGTGTTTTTAAGCAGATTTCTTATAAATAATTAAGCTTGTATTCCAATCAAAATCTGCTAATGATCAATCGAAAAATGTTCTTAATATCCTTCAAAACTTACTTATATTAGGAAAAGTATATCGTAAAACTTATATATTCAATTGAAATATTTCATCACACTGCCATATACTTAAATACTTAATTTATTCAAAAATTTGCAAAAGGTTGTTTTTAAAGGTATTAAGTATAACACAGAGAATAAAACATAACTAAATTTACTAAGATATTTTTTTAAAAATATAAACAATAGCATGTGTATTTTGATTCCATTACTATTTCATGATTTATTTTTTCATGTTTCCTTAACATAATACTACTGAAAAAAATAAAATTTAGATACTCATTCTTCCAATATCAGTTAAACTAATTATCATGAGCAAACAACCATATATAGCATCTAGAGAGCATCTAGAGAGCAGCATCTAGAATATAGCATCTTCAAATATTTGAAAATCAGCTTGAGTATGAAGTACTAGGAAAACCCCAAGAGCACAATTGCATTAAAGGCAAGGAAATTGTTTAAAATTAGGTAATTAGTAACTAACGAAATCGCAAAAAAAAAATTAAATAACAACAAACTAAAAATTTACTATTTTCTCCAAATTACCTTTATCTTTATATTAGTATAAATATTGTAATGTTAGTATAAATGATAATATGGAAATGGAAACGTAATCTTAAGAGTTCATTTTTATTCACTAACTTAATCATCATTTCACTTATTCTCCCATTCACACACTCAATAATTCCCTCACCCACTTAATTATCCACTTATTCATTCATTCCTACATTCATTCACTCACTCACTCACTCACTCACTCACTCACTCATTTACTAATTCATTCATTCCTTCATTCCTTCACTCACTCCTTCACTCGTTTACTAATTCATTCATATATTCCTTTATGCCCTTATTTATTTATTTTGAAAGAAAACACTTATTTTCGAAAAATAATCGGGTAGCCATTTTGTCGTTGTTAGCCCCTTTAATGGCTAAAAATCATTAGATGATTTTGAAAAAAATATGTAATAAAAATAAAAGTTAAATTAACTAAATTATAGTTTTAGAATTATATTAGGTATCTTATCTATGTTATGCTTAGATAGAATGGAAATAAATTTTATATAATAAATAAAAAATATAATGGAGCAGAAATATAAAAAATATAAATATACTTCGACTCATTTAAGTTTCGTGTATTTTTGATATACAATCCTTGTGGGGTTTTCTCTTTCAATAGCACTTTTATTTATTAAATTATGTTATGTGTATTATTAGAATTTGTAAGCCTTAATTTCTCGATGTAGACTTCAGGATTTCCGATATACATTAAGAAATATGAATATATTTTCTTAAATATATATTATAAAATTTATAAAAGCTTCAATACAATTCACATAATTTTAAAAAAGCTCAATGCTATCATTACCGAAGCATAATAATCCACTAAGAAAAAAAAAATCTCAAAAATGCTAAAATTAATACCTCTTTCAAGATTTTAATTCTACGTATCGTAATTGCAATTAATACATTCTGAAAGATAGCAACATCATAATGCGTTCTGATACGTATTTAATATTGCAATTTCCGTATTAAAGTCGCTTTTCATATGCTAAATTTTCAGTTAATTATTATTGTTAATTTTATTCATGTACTAAAGCACCATATCTGACTGTTAGTTTATTTTCTATTTAATTATACATTATTGTGTATTGTATATTGGAGTGAACTTTACTACATACCAGTTACAAATTTTGAGCAATAGCAATTTTTGGGATTCTCGATTAATGTATGCTACCAGTTTAAGTCGGAATTATAATAATTATAACAAATATACATTTAGAGTAAAGAAGAAATATTTCATTAAAGAAGAATCATTAGAAATTTATTTCTATTAAAAGAGTTTTTAGAAGTCCTAATGTAAAAAATTTCATAATTAATGAAAATAATAGAACTTTCTGAAATTTTATAGATAATACAACATTAAACTGTGCAAATAAATTTATTTTATAAACGTAATAAAAGTATAAATGATTAGAAATATGAAATCAAGAAGCTTAAAGTTTCTCAAGTGACGTAATAAATATGACAATTGCAGTTTTACGACAATGCTTCAAAATAAAATATAATTTGACGAATTTCTTAGATAACGAATTTAGATCTTTGTACAATTCAATAAATATCAGTGATATATATGCTATTTGAAAATTATGTCTTCTTTTAACAAGATGCATCTACTATTATCTGAAAGGAACATGAATCAATACACGCATATTTCCATTTTAACAATCATTATTTCGGCGTTATATTACGGGTGATTTACATTTCCTAGGAAAGTAAATTAAATGCATGCAAACTGATGTATATCATTTATTTTGTATTTTGATAAGCTGAGCATATATATATATATATATATATATATATATATATATAATAAAAAGCATGAATATCCGTAGAAGAACAGGAAATATGAATTATTTGGTTGATGGAGTCAGAAATCAAACTTGAATAGGTTTTAGAAATATTTCTTAACAGTGCCTTTCAGTTATAATGAGATAAAAAGGCAATACAATGTAAATTTAAAAAAAAAAAAACCATTTTACGTTGCAATATAAACAGCATATTTCCAACAGTCAGTGAAAATAATATTCGATTTATTGTAACATTTCAAATATGTTTTCCTAAAATACGTTCCGTTTCAATTTTAATATTATTTTTCTTCCAGAAAATATGCCTTCAGCAGATTCATATTCTGTAAATGAACACGGGCATTATGAACCTGAGAGACCTTAGTCATATTGTTTCCATTCCCCTTAATCCTTTTCTTTTGTTGAATGTTTTCGTTTGGTGGATTTCATTTTATGGTTTTTATGTGGCAGTTAACACAACATTTTCTAACATGCTTTTTGTATTTTTCTTATTGTATGCAAATTGCTGTTTAAAATATTGTAATGATCTCGTTTTTTCACAATGGCGCAAGAGCCGAATTTTGCTCTTATACCATCTTTCTTTTGAATAAGAAGTGCAACCTAAAATTAACTTATAGTTTTGTTCATAACCGACACATACTCGAGTTTATTATGCAATCACAAGTGCTCCAAATTTGTGTTTAATGCAACGCAATTTCTTTTCTATCGAATTCATAAAAATAAAAATTTATTAAAATTCTTATATTTATTCTGCAATCATGATGCATACATTTAACTTAGATGTGGTAGGCGAAGTCAAATACACTAAAGAATGTAATATGGTTGACATTTTTTAGATGAAGTACCTAGTTTTAAACAAACTGAGATGACTCCAAATTTATAATTGATAGGCAAACATGAAATTGCACTAAGTTCTCATCATACACTTAACTTATAGCGTAATGTAATATCTGAAACAGACCTCATATATATAACACGGAAGAAAATATCCTCGAAACCCTAAATAACCAAAAAGTTTGAAGCGGCTGATGAATAACTATCCATCGTGATAGTCAGACTATTCCTATAAAACCTCTTATTGTTACATTTATTAAACTGACATTCCCAAAATTCATAAATATTTCATATCTTAAATGACCAATTCTAGCTAACATACGCAATCCTTTGCGCTGCTTCAAATGCCAAAGGCTTAGGCAGTGGTATAATATTTCTTATGTCAAGCAATCTTTAGTCAATGTTGTGTCGTCAGATATAAAGATAGAGATTTCAATTAAGTGTTTATCTGAGTTAATTGCATAAACGACCACCTAGTCTATTCGCGTAAGTACCCTTGTTTCATAACTGAAAACGAAGTACAAACTGTATAATTTAATCAAAACATTCCATTTCTCCAAGGCAGGTCTACCAAACTTTCGACGCAAATTGAGGTACCACATGGTGTTAAGAAATTATCCAGGAATTTTGTTACTCCAGTGTATAACAGCCTATATATTTTTAAACATACTTTCAAATTTTCATTTTAAATCATTGTATAAGTTATTGAACATCATTCAGTTTACACTACACTTTGTAATTTTCCCTGAATTTCTAAAATATCTGTATCATTTTAGATTGTCATGTGTTCATATAAATCTTCTGGAAATAATAAATCTATTTGTCTATTTAAAAATCTTAAGGAAAACATATTCATGATCAAAGTTCAATTCTTAAGTTCAGCAGTACCATAAGAAGAACTAATTTTTTTTCTACATAAATTTAAGTGTTTTTCCATTATTTTTCTTACACTTCACAAATCCATCCCGTGATGCTTTACTACTTTTACAATCCGCTCGATTTTGACAAAAAATAGTTCTGTACATGATTAGCAATGCTTAATGTCAGTAAATTTAGCTTCAGGCGGAAAAACGAGTATAAAGGAAGACAAGGTTTCATATTCTATTTTATTTCCGCAATACTGTTTTCTCTTTATAGATATACATTCTGGTCATTTAATTGTAATTCTGTACTACACCTACCTGATGTTGTTATTTTGAAAAGATTTGATGTTTCTCATATTAACCTTGATAGGATTAACGAATGCTTTCTAAAAAACTTGATAGACTAAATAAAAAATATAGAATGCGGAGTTATTTACATATATTAAATTTATTGAGTTCTCTTTGTGTATACTTGAGACTTTCATTAAACGATTTTTCTTGACACAAAGAATCGTTAAACGATTCTTTTTCGGTTACATTAACGCTCTCTTCTTGACACTTTCATTAAATGATGGAAAATAATGGTACAAAACATAGCTGCCACGGATATTAGTAATTTCAAAAACAGCTTGAAACTATTATACTCACCAATGTTTCTTTTCAATAATAGAACAGTTTTATATAAGGTAATATGATGGAAATTTCAATACCACTCTTGAATAGTTCTTTTGAAATTTTATTTGTTTGTTGATCTCCAATTAATGACACTAATATGCTGTTGTATATATCTAGAGGATGTTGTTTACCTTCGGATGTTTTATAGATGTAAATGAAATTATCCCCGGATGTTTCTCTAAGACTTATTAATGTTTCTGAAAGTATGGTCCAAAGATTTGCATTACAGAAATTTATTGTTAACAAGACATGTACAAGGCCACACAAGAATTACAACCCTCAGCAAGATCCAGATCTAAATTTTTCTCTCCTATGGAGGAAAAATATGCTTGGTGCCTCAATTTAATTACAGATATTATTGTGTCGCATTGATACTGCAATACTCGTATCATTTATCCATTTAAAGCCCCGTTAAAAATTTCGCCAAATTCTAGATTGTTTTCAGAAAACTGTTATAATCTTAGTTTATCGATTGCAATTTTATGAAAATAAGTAGGCATTCAACCAAACTTACAAGCTGTGTCAAAGTTAGGATTTGATAAAAATTACCGAATGCACCGCATCTATCGTTGCATTATAAATAGTAGTAGACACAATTATTGTTAAAACTTATTTTTCAGTAAAATATGTGAATATTCTTTTGTAAAATCATGGATGATTATAAATAGCGCAATTCTTTAGTTGTAAATCATTCTTGTTGTTAAAATTAGGTAAAGTTTAATAAATAATTGCTTGAAACAAATATGTTTCAAATTTCATATTTTTATTTTCATTATTTTTATATTAGATTCAAATGATTAATTGTTCTCTTACGTTTCGAGTGTTAATCAGGGTATCCTAAATAAAATGATTAAGACGTTAAAAAGTAAACGGAAGAAGTCAATGACATAAATTCAAATTAGTGTGATGTTTAATAAAACCTCAGATGGACTGATTTGATTGTTATAAAATTCTTAAGTTTTACAGTGTTTTGAAACCTGATTTATTATGTTATTATTCATAATTTTTTTTATCTGTATTTGCTTGATGACTAAAATGATATCTTAGTCATTACTTTCATGTCCCCCATGAACATAAAAAATTATTTTATGAAGAATTTTGAAATTCATAGAAAATAACTTATTGATAACTGTTGTCCTGGAAATCTTGAGTTATAGAGTCCATCATTTTCTTATTCGGGTTAGATTGTTTACTCAAAACATTAAAGAATGAAACACATTTTTTTTTATGATTGTTTTTGAAGGTAAACATTTCTGTGGTAGATGAGTAATTTCTCTTTTATATAATTATTATCCTGCATAACTTTATTGTTTCTGCATTATTTCAAAAGAAATCTTGAATTTAAAAGATCTCAAAAATTAAGCTCATGTTCTTTCTGTGGCTTTAAATCATCTGTTATAACATTTGGTACTTAAAATTGGTTCTTAAAAAAGTTGATTTTCTATAGCTTACATATGTTGGTGTTAGAAATAAAATTAAAAACCATGCTTGAAGCATATGTCTCAAATCAATACTACAGCAACGATAAGTTTCCCTGGAAATCTAATTTGATAGAATGTAACTTTTTTTTACATTCGTATTTAACATTTTGATATTTTTATGAAATTACCTAAGCATTTATCAATGTGACATAATTATAATTATTCATTTTTAATTAATATTATTGTCTCTACAAACAATTTGAACTCCCAGTCATTTTGGACGAATCCAAAAGAAGCAATTTTATTTTTCATGTTATTTTTATAGCTTCCTTTTTTTCTCTTTCGGTATGCTAATAAATAAACAAACGAGCCTGTCCAGAGTTGGAAAATAGTGGGTATTTCATTGAAAGAAGAGGGTTTGGGGAAGTGTGGAGAAGGGATGCTATTACAACACTTATAGAGATACCTAGAGATATCTAGCTTCATTTCGTTTCGAATAATTTCAGTGTTCTTACCATAGTATTTTGTATCAGGTGTAACATATCATGTAAAACATTGGTTGAAAATCCCTAAGGAATAAAGAGATGAGGAAAGCTTTTGTAATGATATTTCAGTTTCAGAATTAGAACCTGATGGAGAATTTTATTCTGAAAATATCTTCGACATATTCGACGTAGACTAGATTGATCTCTAACTTAAGTGAATCTGATTCATCTGATGCAGCGTCTATTCAAGAAACGACAAACAAAAATAAAAATTTAGATCAGGGAAGTATTTCTTTGTCATATGCTAGTGCAAATTTCAGAAAGGAAATCAGTGGCAGTCACAAAAACTAGATCAAACACTCAAGGGAAATCAAACTGAGCACGAAAACGATAAAAATGTATCTCTATATAGAGAAAGAAGGGAAATGAAAGAGTTGAAGAAACAGTAAATGATGATATAGCTTAGAAAATAGAAAATATTTCGGGAAGTATTACAGGGAGACATCAGAAGAAGAACATTTTACAAGAAAAACCTGGAATAATATGTATAAAGAATCAATAGTTGATGACATCACTGGTTAATGATTATTAACAAAAACAATTGTATCATATTCATCAATGCCCTGAAGAAGAACCGTATAAGAAATTCAAATACTCAAGTTGGTCTTTGTTACTCATTAAGTTAGACAGTTTCATTTCACTGATATTTGCTCGTAAGACCTTCCTTAGAAAATGTGTTTCGAATTGCGTTTACGATCAAATTTCAGAGGAAATTTGTGATACATTTGCACTTCGACATTAAGGATATTATTTACCAAAAACTGAAAATAGATCAATTTACCGTGTTGTTAGATGGTGGAATATAATTATAAGAAAATGCTAGATTTTTTATAATCCAGGTAAGAAAATATAACAATTGATGAATAATATTTTTCATGAAAATTCAAAGTTTACTTATTTAATAAATGTCTATAAATCCAATTAATTGGGCATTAATTTTTCGCTAGCTATTGCAATGCAGTCAAACTAATTACTAAACAAACATACGAAAACCAGAGATGAACGCTTTTCCAGTAAAATTACGAAGCATGATAATGCATGGCTTACATCTTTCAAGGAAAAAATAATAAAATGATTTGATTATGCGTACTCTACACCCGACATTGAATATCAAGTCTAAATGAAGGAAAAAAACGAATTTGAAAAATTTTGCAATTTGATATAATATGGAGTTGATGTTTTGGATCAGATTATCAGAAAACCATCAATGAAATCCTCAGCAAGACGTCAGCCAGTTCAAGTTTATTTTAATATTCTTTATTTAACGTTGATAAATGTTTTATTTGTAGGAAAAACAGCTGATAAATAAACATCTGCCATGAGGAATTTAGTTTCGATACGGCTGAGGAGTTACGAAAAATATGCATTTCATCAAAAATATTTCGTTTCTAACTCTACAAAAAGTTTGCCTGTATGATGGCTTTCGATAAACATAAACATTACAAATTAATACAAAATGAATCAACAAAACTTTGAACATGTGTAAGTGCTGCAAAAAAATATATCTGTTCACCATTAACACAAAATTTAAGAAATAAATAATATATGTACAGTACCAAACCAAATAGTGTAAGCAATATATTTGCATAGTTTTCAATAAATTTATTTCATAATGAAAACTTTTATGAGGCAATTTGTAGAATGTTAAAATGTTTAAAGTACTAGAATGAATTTTGGCTATTTGAGCTTTATTAATGATTATTTATCTTTTGTTTACATACTTTTGCAAGTTTTAATATAATTTAAGTACTTTTTTTTTTAATTTTCAAGGTATTTTTATGTTTCATTATTCTTTATTTACCTATAATCCCTTATTAAACAAAAAAAAATGCTTTAAAGATTTAATTTTCATATTATTGGCAATAAGGTCAACTTTTTTAACTTGAGACAAGTACTCAAAATGAGCACTGATCGTAGTTACACGAAAACAGGAAACAATCTAATATTAGTGTTTAATTATGAAATCCATCATAAAATTAATGTTAATGTTATTTTTATTTTAGGTAAGTGCTTTTGATTTTTTTCATACAACAAAATACAAGGAAACTCTTTGTAATATAATAAAAATAGCTTTAGGTACCAAAATGAATTTATATTTCAATATTGGAAACGCAAAATAAAGGAAATCATTCCTAAGGAAGATTTATAATACCGTGAAACTTTGAAAATGCTTTAAATGCATGTTAAGCATATCAGCATATGTACAAAATACTTACGAATACTGGCATTAATGATAAAGTAAATTTAATTAAAATATATAGTTTTTTCTCCAAATTTAGAAATCTTCTTCAATACGTGTTTTACATATAATAATTATTATTTTGAATGCATAAATGGGGTATATTTATATACCTAACACTTTATATATTCTATAAAAAGTTTCTTAGTCTAAAGTCAATCAGCCATACATTTCATTTGATTAAAGACTTATTACATTTACCAATTTAGTTACTAAAATACAAATATGAATCCCATGTTAATCTTAATTAAGCATAACTGAAAACTGGCATTGTAGATTGGTTTCTGAAAAGATTTTCTTATATACCAAAAGGAAACGAAAAAAACCCTATACTGCAGTTTTAAAGCCTAAGTCTCACTTCTTCTCCATTGATTAGCTGACATGACAAAGCTGTACATTCCTAAATTGCTGAAATTTTTCTAAAGATGTATATAAAAAAAATCGCAGAGTTTGGAGTGATTTATAATTAAATCCTGTGAATTGAAAGTAATATCTTTTTGTGTTTCAATAAGTTTTTTTTTTTCCTTTCAACATTCAAAATCAAATCAGCATAACAACGCTTAAATAAATTTTTGTTTTAAAGAAAAGAAAATATTTAGTTTGAACGAATATCATACTTTTGATTATAATAGCTTTAATTATATTTCATTTCACTCCATCAAAATCCAACATTCATCCAAAGAAAATTCAACACTTGAAATTAATAAAAATTAGAAAGTCATGAAATTAGGAAGTCTTGTATTTAATATGTGTTGAAATGTTGATGTTCATTTTCTTCTATTGAATAATTATTTTTCTTATCTTGAATAACTTTTTAAAAATTAATATTTTACACAACATTTTTAGTAAGTCATACATTTAATTTTGCTTTAAGATCAATATTACAATTTGTATATAACGAGAATATGTCTTATTGTAATTTATTCTCACATTTTCTCAAGCATTTTCAATGGGTTAAATTTCAGATTAATTTTTAAAATTGTATAAACGTTTAAGTATTGAATAAAATATAATTCCTAAGTTACTTAATCGTATTTTCGATATGAAATAAAACTAAATATTTTATACATGTTCTATGATGTAATTTTTTTTTCATGTTTCAAATTAACTAGCTTATTTTCTTTTTGATTTCTAAATAGCATTTCAACTTTCGTTGAATCATCATAGTTCTACAATATTTTAAGAGTTTTTATTTTATCAAAGTTTGTGATCTATATCCGCATCGTGATCATGAATAAAATATGGCCCTCACAAAACTCAAGGCATTTTTATCATTCAAAAAGACAAATAATGGATCCCTTTAAAAGTCTCTTAACGCTGTAGTGCCTTTCGATGTAGTCATTATGGATTCAGAAGCTCCTCGAAATCTACTGGTAATTTAAGCATTGTGCGAGTTGGTGATATGTTTTTTAAAAATATTTTTCTGTATTTTATTTAACTATTCTTCCTTATAGAATAAAGATGGAAATCTTTACAGTTGTGGAAAATTACTTTTTAAGATATAAGTTATATATATATTCAGTGTTGATATTAACTTAGAAAAGAGTTGTAAATTTTAACAGTTTACCAAAAATATTTATTAAATGCTTTGGAATATGCATTAAAATTTTACCAGAATTTCAGAGCATTAATTTCATCCTCACAATGAAAGAATATAATTTGCTTAAGAGAAAAATACCTATGTGAAACGAGACATAATTTTAATCTACTAAATCAAAGTTGTCTGTATATACGTTATAACAAATTTAATACTGATGTTATTTTTTTTACTTTCATTTCGAATAAACAATTTACTTAATAATACCATGATTGTAAAATGGAAGATATTTAATCAATTTAAAAAAATCGTCAATTCTACCTCAAATGTATCGAATGAAACAAAAATTTCTGCTTCATAATCTTCATAAGATTTTCTAATTCTAAAATGAGAAAACGGAAATCTATCAAATATTTGTTTGTTTTGTTAAGTTACTAGATAAATATGTATTTTTCAATAATGATTAATTAATAAGTTTTCGAATTTTAAAGGCAATTAAAATAATTAAACATCATAATAATTAAAGCTACTTCTGATAATATTAAATTTGTTTTTAATATTTAAAAATATTGTTTGTAATGTCATATATATCTGATCGAATACCTTCTAAAATAGCTTATTTCCAGTATAATGTTTATTTTCATCGAAATATCACGCACACTCAAAATCAACGCTATTACTTATAAATTGGTTATCATACATCTTCTAATGTTACTGGTACTTTTATATACAAAATTTTAAAATTGTATTTAATTAATGTAGAAATTTAATTTATCTGAAATTCCATAAGCTATTTAAATTTCAAAATACATATTCTTAAGGCTTATTTCTCAATTGTGAAAATATTTTTACAAAATAGTGTTGTTATATTTAAGTACATGAATTTTTTTAAGTTAGTAGGCCATATTGATAGGTATAATCAATGAAGGTGAGCTAGGGAAAAAGAAATTACAGAAAAAAAAAAGAATACTTTTATTATTAAAAATAGTGCTGATATAATAATGATATAATAGTCAGATATAATAATGGTAAACCGATTTCTGATATTTTTAGCTATTATTTAAAATATCTTTTAATTTTATTGGCATGGAGAATCTTATTGAAGCTTTTAAACATGATTTATATAGAATAATTAATATTATTTAGGAAACTTCATTTACTTAACTACGTTTTCTCCTGAACTTAAAAGAAACACTTTTATATTTTTGATAATAAGATTTTTAGACAGATTAAAAGTGCATAACAAACCTCATCTCTTAATAAATAATTACTTATAATTTGAAGAAACTAATTTGTTTAATTATAATTGGTTAAAAATATTTAGATACGTTGATTATGTTGTTTTCATTCTAATTAATAAAAATAAAATGTTAATCATTTCTTATCATTTTCTCCTGAATAATTAATACTATTGTACACTAATATTAATATATGTGAAGTAGAATAAATAGATATTCATTAATTAAGAAGTTAAGAAAAATTCAAGGCTTACTTAAATGCTATTAGAAACCCTTCTCCTTCGGAATGCATAACTTTTCCTGATTTGAGAATTATTTACGTATGAATATTTTCTTAGAAATATAATTTATTTCCAAAGAAAATTTGACTGCAAACAATATTTTCTCTGATTTTTTATAAAGAGTAATTTAAAGCATTATAATTAACTTGTTTAATTTTTCTGCTTTAAATTTTGTTAAATATTTTTTCCCATTTTTCTTTAATTTTATTTTAAAGTATTTTAATATTTCTTGTATTATAAGATTTCTCTCTGATAGGGTGCATTACTAGATTTTTTTTAAGATTTAGTAGAAGAGTCTGAATTGTAAGTGGAAAATTTATGTGATGTTGTTGCTATGTTGGGAGTCTCATCAAATGATTCTTAACCTTTTTTTTAAAATTATTAATTTACATATTGCATTTAACTTTCTCTGTTTTCACAAGTTCATATTCAGGAATCTACTTTTCTATTTATATATTTCGCCTAATTTCTTCTTTTAAAATTAGTTTTTCGAAAGTTTTTTTATTTTTTTTTAGTTTACAGAATAAATATTATGGTTTATAACATTATTCTTAGCTTGCTATTTGTAAAAAAAATATTTAACCAACAAATCTGTCACATTCAGAATTTATAATTTAAAAATGCTGTATTTATATTTTTCTGTATGGTTTTCTTTTACTTGCTTTTCTTGCATTAGTTGATATCTTTTAATAAGTTGAATTTTTATCTTCTTGCCATTAGTTATTGGTTTAGAATTATCCGTCTACTTGATATGTGTCATTGTAAGAAACCTTGATTTACATTAAAAGAGCGTGATAATACGTGATCCATGTTTTCACATTTGTAGTTATAAAGGTTTGTTTATCTCTTAAAAATGTAAATACAATGTGTACGGGAACCAATTATTCATAATCTGAAATAAGAATAATACTTGATACAAGTAAAATTAGTAAGACAATGGTGAGTGAACCATATAATCATAATTTGAAATACGAATAGTAAGGGAACCGTAAGCAATTTTTGTTTAAAAAAAAGTTATGATCCGTGCTGAAGTCAGAATTTCAAAACAAAAAAAATTAAAACTATGTTATTTTCAAATTTATCTCATGCATCCCAAAATTGAGGCAAATGATTAAAATCAAAACGAAATTTCATATACATTAGTCTTGTGACAGAAGTAGAAAGAAGAGATTAGAAATCACAGTTAACATTTAAAATCATCTTCACAAACGTAAATTACTAACAGGGGCTTACGTCAGGCACTTTAGGCTTACAGCACAGTATTGTATAGAAACATTCATATATATATATATATATATATATATATATATTCATATATATTTAATTATTTTTATACTTACAAAATATCATGCATATCATTTCACGTCTAACAGCACAACACTCTAAGAAGCCATTTAAAATAATACAGTGTTGTTAAATACTAAATAAAACATTATAATGATCAATTTCTAAACATTTCACACATTAAAAGCTCAAAAAAATACCAAAACTTAGGGAAATTTTAATCGAAAAAAAACAAGTATTAACATAATTTGCTCATTCAAGCTCAAACCCACAATAAATTATTTCTAAATAAAGTAAATTAAAAATATGGAGTAATGTGTAGCTTAAAACATCCAATACACATTACAATATTTGTTATTTCATAACATTCAGATTCATAATGATTATTAATGTACTCTGATAATTACATATGAAGTGACAGAGAAATTTTCCTACTTGTTTCCCCAGGAAAATTAAATTAAAGATTATACAGATAATATGGTAATAGAAATAGGAATACTTCGATTTCTTACAAGGATTATAAGTGGCTGTAGGGAAGATACCTCTTAGTTCAAAATGTGGGGAAAACTGATTCCGGAATATTTGGAAATAGCGTGATTGCATAAATTAAAAAATTAAATTGATTTTGATTACGAATTAGCAATGAAGGCGTTACAAAGGTAGCTAAAATATAAGATAAATTAGGAAATCTATCAAGGAAAAATAAGTATATGTAAAAGTGTACGTATATATATATATATATATGTGTGTGTGTGTGTGTGTGTGTGTGTGTATTTGTGTTTGTGTGTTTGCGTGTATGTTATGTATGTGTGTATAAGGAATATAAGTAATTATCTTTCGTATTGGCTGAATGAGAAGGTAATCCAATTGTTAATTTAATCACTTTCCATATCCTATTATTTTTTCCGTTATATCAATATCATTTTATAGAGATTCAAGTTTAAGTCTTCGGACTGTAAGAGTACATATTATACATTTGTTAAATGTAGTTCAATTATTATCAAAACCCATGAAAATATATTATTTGCATAGTTCGTATTTCAAATTAATCAAATGCTTTGCTTACATTAATACGAAGCACTTGTTCAGAGAATAATTAAAGAGACTAAATGGAATGGAACGCAGAATACGTAATAACTTTTAATTAGTGAAAATAGTTAGGATTAGTAAACATACTCAACTGCAAATCAGAATTTTCGTAAAAGTATCGTTATTTGAACTGGACTCTCTAAGGTACATAGTTATTTACAAATTAAGAGCTAATTACATCCATATGTAATGGGACTTATACTCTTCGCATATGTAATTAGTGTTCAAATAAAATTTTAGAATTGAAGTGTTCCATCCATTAAAGTGGCGTAATATAATTATTTCATTTGCAATATTTACCTTATTTGACTGTCTGTATATAAATTTGCTGCCTGAGTAAAGCTGTATTTAGTCATTATAAATTCAACATATGATATACCAGAGCTGTACAAAGTCTTAACATTAAATTTAAAAACTGGTTGTGATATAATTGTGAACTACTTTTTATAATAAATTATTATTCACGTTTGTTAAGTATTATATTAAGTTATATTTCATATTCTACTAGTTAAATATGGAAACTACTAAAGATTAAGTTACTTACTAAAATGATAGAATCATTAATCTTACAATGCTTTTCATAAATAAATTTACCTCAGCCTTTTACAGTATGTTATACTTAAATAAATTCTATGATTCATGATTTTGACATTAAACAGACATAAACTGAATTTTTTGGTACTATACACAGAAGGTAATTGGTAAAATTAAAATATCGTAAGTATCCTTAAACTTGCTTTCGAAAATTGATTCAAATCAGTCATAGATTAAAAGTAGTTTCAAAAGATAAAAAAAAACATTCTAAGTGAAAATTGTCATTTAATTTCACTTTTCCTAGTTACCTCCAAAACATAAAATAGGTTGGCTATACTAGTTTTTATGCAACCTTACAAAATACTTAGTATGAAACTGTTTATAACACATGTATGAAAATGTATCTGGTGTTAGTTTTTTGATTATACTTAAAGACTCCATATACTTTTGAAAGTAGGAATAATTCACATTAAAATAGATTAAAAACTAGTAATATACCCGAGCTAAGAAATGGAAATTTGCCATTCTTTTAAACAATTGCTAGGCAGTAATATTAATCAACTCGATTTGTCACTTTACTTCGCTTTTTATTTTTTTATCCAAAAGTTAAAAGAAGAAATAAAATTCAGGACAGGACTGCTTCAAATTAAATTTCTTTCTCACTTTTTAAAGAAATTAGACACTGTTTAAATTAGTTTCAAACATTTTCGGAGTAGTACGTTTTTCTCCGAAACATAGGAAGATGTTTTTTCATCCTGTTAATAGGAAGAGTGTTGTTGTAGACTTGGTAAGCCAGCGTTTCGAATCCTAGCCCAGTGGGAAAGTTAACAATCATTTTTTATTATACCTTGACCAACCAGGCTGAAAAAGACGTCTCATTCTGGCTAATTAGCAAAACATTAGCAGAATTTTAAACAATTTGAGCCAAATTTTGCTATGCGACATTTAGATTACTATTTCAAAATGCACATTCCTTTATACAGGCATTGAATTTATTTCAATGCTACAAAGCAAGCTTATTGTTTTTAGATATCTATAATTTATATAATATTTTAATTTAGTCGTAATATTTCTTCTTTCTCTCAAATAATTTTGCAAAGCATTAATTTAAAGCATGGTAGTAACTTCCTTAGACACAATTATAACTTTGAGTCATTAATTTTAGAATAATTTGTATCAAGCGGCTCGAAATATATCAAAAAGTACTGAAAAAAATGTTAAAAAAATTACTTTAATTTTTATTTTCGAGAAATTAAGGGTCTCCTGGAGGAGATATTGGGACAAAGTGACATCATCATGTTAATTTATAATATTTTTAAATATTAATTTAATGAGTAATTCATGATAATTAGCATAATGAGCATAATATAAAAGAATCATAATGTAAAATTAGAATCACAAAATATTCCTATCTGAACTGTTTGCAGAAGAGTCCTAATTTCCAAAATTTATCATTCGTTTTTCTCTCTATCTCCTTATCTTATACTTCTAAATAATTTCTCAATTTTAAGTTGTTTCTTATTGAAAATTAGTGATTTTTTTTTAAAAAAAAAAGATATTGTCTGCGAGTACGGGAGTTATAGTTTTTTCTGCCCAGCACATTCGAATTCTGGGAAATTTTAAATTGGGCATAAATACAGTGATCACTAATTATGTTTCATTTCAATTTCTGACAGATACAGATTATTCCCTGTATTCTTTAAATATCTACATTTTGTGAATTCAGTTAGCAATTAAAGAACATCATGCCGAGCTGAAATACTTGCATAATTATAGTTTCAAATTGAGCGATTTTGATAGCCATTGATCCAATGCCTCCTACAGGAGACACTGAAATAGTAGCGTTCTAAATCAGAAGTGGGATTTGAGTAAGAAATTAATAATGTTATATAAACAGCAAGTTTATGGAATTCAACAGAATGTTTAATATTTTTTATTACACAAATAATAAAAAATTTGGACACTTAGAGATGCGCAGGCGTGTAATTTTCTTTCTCTCGGAAAACACCCTCTTCATTTTATAAGAAATAAGCTACAAATGCAAATTGTTTACTAAAAATCATTTTTTCAGAACTAACATCTATTAACAAGAAAATTAATTAATTCTGGGTATCAATGATGTATTTTGCTTAACTTGGCGACATTTTTTGAAATAGTTATTAAGTGTCTCCTACACAGGACACTATGACTGAGGAGGTTAATATATTGTAAAAAATGAATTTAAAATTGCATTGCGAATTTATTACATGTGGTTATGTATTACTTTTCAATAAAATCATGACAGAAAATTGAGGAAAAATTGATAGATATTGGGTGCAATTATAAATGAAATAAGGCGTTCCTTTAGTGATGGATCATCTTGTCCAAAGTAAACATTTCAAAGTGTATCAATGTCTTGTATAATCTAAATTTTATTGATAAATAAAACTTTGAAAATACTTTCAAAGAAGATTAACCGAAAACAAAATATATATGTTATGATAAAAGCTTTTTTTTTCAATTTATATATATATATATATATATATATATAAGCTTGATTACGGCTGGATTCAACCATAACAAAAGTGTATAATTCTGTCAAACCATTTTGCTCAAAGACGTTTTGATCCAAAAAAATCTCAAGACACATTATTTAACATATCATTATCTGAAAACATAAATATGAATTTCACATTAGTGATCAATCATTAATGTAAATGTTTTCAAATCATCAGTGGATTCAAAAATAAATGTTCAGCGTTCTCAGATTTTTCTTTCCTAGAAAGGAGATCCTATACTTAGAATAACATTAGTAGACTTAAACATTTGCAATTCCCGCTTAATACATAGGAATACAATTGATGTGAATGATTGATTTATTTTTCATGGATGGAAAGAACAGGTAATAAAGTAGCGAATTGTTTTAATATTATTATAAGACAGATAGTCTTTCAAAAATAACTTTTATTACTGAAAGGAAAATTAAAATTATTGACTTATCACAATTTTAATAAAAGGCATTAATCTCGAGGAGTTTTATTTCTTCTATAAGAAAAATATAAAAATGCTTAATGCGTGATAAAGCTGCTGAAAATAGAAAATATGTGTTTGTAGTATGCTTTTTAAGGTGGGAAATATTAAACAGGCAATATTTTGTTGTTTATATCACAATCTGAAGCAGCGAGCATATAGAAATGACCTAATATATTTTTGTTTCTTTATTGTAAAAATTTTTCAGTCATTTGAAACAATTGAATGTTCTTAGTCATTAGAATCTGTAAATTTTTAAACATTAAATTCTGTTTTATATCCTTAAATGCAAAACTCAATATAATTACATGTAAACAAATAATTTTAGAACAACGAAATGTGGAAATGGTTCAACATATGTATTAGTGAATAAATTTAAAGGATTATTTCATGAAACAACTAGCTTTTGAAAGCTATATATTTGTCATTAAGTGTCGGAAGTTTATAATATAACTTATTAATTGCTGGATGTTTATTGATGCTTTTTAAAAAATTTTAATATAGCTAGCTTTTAAAGATTTTCAACTTTAAAAAATAAATGTAAAAGTACTTACCTAATTAGTATCATAACATACCTTTTTAGTAAGTGATCATTTCCATATATGGAGTATTAAAAAATAAATGATGATTCTGATGCATCATATCATTATAGAGACTTTTTAATGATTATGATGTAAGGATGTTAAAATGATTTTATGTAAATGCTGCCAAATATTTTAAATGTATTCTTTTGAGAAAATGATAAATTTAATATTTGTATATAAGATGTTTTACCCATATATAATACCATCTGCATTTCGATATTTAAATTTAACAGATTATTAATAACAACTTTCTCTTTATAAGCTTAGCTTCGAGTATTTTATTGACAGCATCTATCCAATCCACATAAGATCTTTTGTAAAATTCCTACGTCTCTTACAGACATATGAAATAATTCAGGATAAATAAATATCAATTGCAAATAGAGATTTCTGGTGTGTATGAATACATATTTGTTTTCAGGTGTGTACTTGGCAACACCTCTTTATTTATCCCTACTATCGATATTGCTACATTTTATATATATAATTCCCAAACAGTAGTCTAATTAATATGTTTTAACAGAAATAATATCCACACCCCTTTCATTCAGGTTATGCATTCGAAACCTTTTGTTCTAACTTCACTCTGTGTGTGTGTTAAAGTTGCTTAAATGTGTATGAATTATTGTTTAGAATACTAAATTAATCAATACCTTATCAACTTATTCGTGGTCAAATAAGAAGAATAAGTGGAGATAAGAGTTCAAGTACTGAATCCAAAATCTAAATTTTCGAAAACTGCGTCGAAGCTTCCTCAACAAAACGGTCTCTCTTTCTTCAGTTACAGATTCAGCTCCTAGCACTAACTTCCTCTATTAACCTCTAACTCACAGACTCTCTTATTAATAATTTATTCGCTGCTTATACATGTAATCCATTAAATCCATTTTATAATTTCAATCCAATCTACATGAGTTACATTTCACTTTATATAGAATTGTTGATTGAAATACATTCAAAAATAAACAAAATAATTAATTGAAGTGGAAAATGTGATACATCCCAATGGTGACGTACAGTTAAAAGAATATATTATGTTTGGTTTCAATGGAGAAGGAATAATGTAATAACATAAAAAAGTAATATGCACTTCAAACTAGGTCTTCTGTACTTTACTCAAAAAAATAAATAATCATATAATATTGAGAATATAAAACGAGTCTTCATGTGCCACACTTATTATTAAATAATTATACATCCACTTGAAAAATTCTTTTAATTTCACATTTATTCTTTTATATATATATATATATATATATATATATATATATATATATATATACATATGT
>BMAW01130367.1:178866-203105 GCA_019974015.1 Nephila pilipes | reverse complement strand
CAGGTTAGACTGCTCGGATTTTTGTTATTTTCTTCTCCCACCGACAGATGGTTGTGATGGCTTACGAAGAAAATCATCGATAGATTAGAAATATTTATTAAAATTGTAGAATATTGTTTGAGATGCAAGAGATTCTTGAAAACGATGGCATGTAATCAATTTCTTGCAAAATTTCCATTTTGTCCGTTAGATATCAGCCAGCAATAGTTTTTGAACCGTATTAAGCCTAAAATAAAACAACTTTGTAACTGAAATAAACTTAAAGGACTCAATAAAGGATAATCAGAGCTCTCATTTATGAACCACAGCTTGGAGAAAGAGCCAAGAAAAATAATCAGAAAATATGAAAGTGATTGGAATAAAATAGTCTATAATTAGCTAAATTAAATATAATTCACTAAGTATGATAAATTATTTGAAGGTATTACTTAAGATATTCAACGAGACATATTGTATTAATTAAAAAATGGAGCTTTAAGCCAATTTCAGACACTGTTTGAGTTGTGATATTTGCCATATTAATATATTTCGCTAAGTTATCAACATATTTTATTTTTCAGAACGATATAAACAATATTTCTTTCGATTAAAAAGTTTTTTCACTTTCAAGGTGGGCTCTAGAATGTTGCATATTAAGAGATGAGATTTTTATTAAGCAAAAAATGAGTATGTAGTACACTTTTGATTAATATTAGCTTATAATCCTAATGAAAGTATGCATAAATTTAGACGGATATGTTGTAGATATAGCTTCTTCAGAATATACGTGATATCAGAATGATGATATAAAATATATAATTTAGTAAATGTAATGAAGAGGGAATTAATTATTTATTAGTTTTGGAATTAATTAATTATCAGAATGGCCTTAAAAGTTTCACAGTAAAATTAATATACGGCAATGTAAAATTCATATTTAAAATATATTTACGTTGTGTCCAGGGTTTTTAGACATCTATTAATTATCGATCAAAGTCCGAATATCTGTCTTAAATTTCAAGTAAGAATTTTCCGATATAGATAATCATAAAGTTGACAATTTTTCCAATATTATTTTAGTAATTTCGGTGCCAACATAGAACAGTATACGCTTAATAATACTCAAGAATTTTGAAAATGAGAAACAGTGAAATTAAAATTTTTGTTGATTTTTAAATATTTGTGGCTAATTAAAATAATGGATTAAATCTTGAGAATTAACGAATTATTTCTTTCAGCTGCTGTTTATCAAGGGAATTAAAATGTTACAATGCTTCCAGTTTTGAATATTTTGATTATGCTGTTTGAAAGTATTTTCTTGATTTCACACATGTATAATTTATGAGAAACTAATAAATAGAACGTTAGAAAATCGGATTTATAAAATTGCAGTAAAATGTGCCATTTCACGGAGAAAAACATCTTTATTTACTTTTTTCTTAAACTGTAGTTTCTTAGGATTCTGGTCACTTTTCTCAAAATATCTATTTTAACCGAATAACTAATATGTTCCATATTATAAAATGTTACTGTTTCGTGGCTATATTTTTTTAAAATAATTTTAGGTTTGACCAAATATTTGTATAAAAAGTATAGAAATTATGAATTTTAAAATTTGAAATTTTTTTTAAATGATAAATATGTGTGTGTGTGTGTGTTTTTGGCTTTCAGTTTTTTTTAAACTTTACAAGGGAGAGAGGACAGAGATCTTGGATTGCAGGTGACGTTTCGAATACTTGACTTGTGGATCTGAAGAAAAGTTGACCGGTGGTTTTTCTTTGTGCTCTTATCAAGACAAAAAGAGACGAGATAGTTAGTCTGTCGGACTAGTTATTATGGCATTCTGATTTCTGGCGTTATTATCAAAGATAGCAGTCGCATACTCCCCTCCCCCCGTGTATCATCGTGATGATACGAAGATTAACATTTTGAATATTATTTGTTCAAAAGGTCGCTTTTTCCAGCCATTATTGCAACATCAGTTGCTTTCCAATTTATGTACTAGAATGACATTGACCCTACGATTCAGGATCTTACAAAGGCAACTCATTAAAACTGGAAGTTTGTTAATGAAAGGAAGCTTTGGATTTTTACGAGGCCTTCAGAATTGGAATTACTAAGGCTTCCTGCCAGCGACTATGCTCTCTCCAAGTCCTATTGAATAGGTTGAGAATACTTACAAAGGAATTCTGGCAAAGCATGTCAAAAGTAAATCCATCAGTACTCGGACTACTATCATGGACTAAACATAAGGTCTCTCTCAAATTCCACATTTTAAAATCATAGTTATTATTTATATAATGCAGACAGCTGAAGTTGATAAGTGTATGCTCAGAAAGTTCTTAAACGCTAGGAATTTAGAAGTATAAGAATAGGACTTTAACATTTAAACAAATGATTAGTTGATAATATTGACTACATTGACAGGAGAAGAGTATTACTTTATTAGCAGTTTACTGTATCGGTATTGAAAACTGCGAATACAGGTTATTTGTATCTTTCATTTTCCTCCATAACTGTTGATTGAGGGTAAACGAATTGATAGAAGAGACATCTATGACTGAAGAGTTTCTCTGACTATGCCTTGTAATATCAGTAAAAGCATTTGCCCATTTAAATACTATAAGGTTATAAGCTATGGTGTATCATCGGAAAGAACCTTAGTTACCTTTGTTTCTTGAGGAAAGTTTGATACATCTAATTTCTCTATGAATTAATCATCTTCTGCCGTGTATTTGAAATTTTTTAATCGCTGAATTGGTAGAGTCCATAATTGAGTAATGACATTTTGGGCAACATCATCAATATTTCCAATGAAACAATAGAGGGAGCTGCAGCGCATCGGAACTGAGCACTCAGCAGGTGTATATAAGTAGCGATTCTCAATCTGATGATCAAATTTTCTGTTGCATTGCCATTTAGGATACCTTTCAACAAATGAAAATATGACTCTCAGCAGGATTCAAACTCATTACGAGCATCTGTCAGAGTTTGAAAAAGGTCGTATCATTGGATTGAAAGTGGCAGGTTGGGCAAATTGGAGAATCGCTCGTCATATGGGTGGAAGCGATGTGGCTATTAGAAGATGCTGGCAAGATTGAGTGGACAATGGCAGATTTCAGCGTCATGATGGTAACGATTGACCTAGGAACATAGCAGATCGTGAGGACAGAATGATTACCAGATTAGGTGTCACAGCGCCTGATTTATCGTTATCTATCATCAGACGAGCAACCCACACACGAATGTGCACCATGACAATTCACAGACAGCTGATAGAGCGAAATCTGCGCTTGTACCCACCACTAGCCATCTGTCACTCACGCCTGCACACTGTCTAGCCAGATTACAGGTTGGAATGATGCTGACTGTAGACGTATAGTGTTTAGCAACGAATCCCGTTTCCATCTGTGTCCTGACGATCATTGAAGACGTGTTTGGAGACGCCCAGGGTAGTGTCTGATCCTGCTTTCACTATCGCACGCCACACAGGCCCTTAACCAGGAGTTATGCTTTGGGGTGCCATTTCCCTTGAT
The DNA here is from genome assembly GCA_019974015.1 of Nephila pilipes. Lineage (NCBI taxonomy): Eukaryota > Metazoa > Arthropoda > Arachnida > Araneae > Nephilidae > Nephila > Nephila pilipes. The sequence goes on along the minus strand of BMAW01130367.1, from coordinate 199,590 downwards.
TGCCGAATCCCTTTGGCCGCCGTCATTAGAGGCACACTTACAGCACAGCGGTACGTCGACGACTTTAAGAGACCTGTTTTGCTACTGTTCCTTTTGCAGTACCCTGGCCTTATTTTTCAGCAAGATAATGCCAGACCACATACCGCATGTGTTGCTATGAACTGTCTTACAGCTTGTCCAACAACAGCCAGATCTGGACAGCCAGATTTCTCTGAAATCGAAAACGTCTGAGATATGATGGGAAGTCTACTGCATCTAAAAGGGAATGTTAATGACCTCGCCCGACAATTGGAGCAAATCTGGCAAAAAATACCTCAGGAGACCATCAGGGAGCTTTATCACTCTATGCCACGTCGTATGGCAGTTTGCATCCAGGTTAGAAGTGGGTTAACACCTTATTGATCTCGTTACTTTGTAACTCTGAAATAAATATTTCAATTTTTTTTGGAATTTTAATCATTTTTATTATGTACTTAATTTTCTATCCGGCAATTTTTGTCTCCATCAACAACTCCTTCCTCGTGCATTGTTTTTTTTTTGTTACAGACTGCAGTTGGTCGACTAAGAGATTCAAATCCATTTGTAATACAACATCAAGGGGAGATAAAATAAATGCAGCTATCTGTGACTAAAAAGTGATATGAATCCGTACAGACACATCTTGAAGTCGTGTAGTCAGAGTAACAATAGTACTTGAATAATTCTGGGATGTGAATAATCATACTACTTCCGTTGAAAGTGCAATGAAATCAATATCTCTCTACAGAATTATATCCACGCACCATAGTTAACTCGTTACTCTTGAGACTTAGTCGTCTGAAGAGCAACGCATGTAGGTTGTTGCACGGATATTATGGATTTGAGATGCATTGAAATTTGATGTGAGATCGTAAACCTCGGCAGTGCCAAGAAACAAAGGAGGGCTTTAATTCTTTGCACTGGAAGTTGAAATTTTTTCCATGGTCGTAAAAGATCATAGACTTCAAGGTTCAGTGGATCTCCACCGAACCTTGAAGTCTATGATCTATAAGAAGATATGAAGATTCTATAATTAATATCAGTTTTCGAACGAAAGTGTTTTCATAATACAGGCATAAAAAATTCCTGACACATCCATTTCAGTGTATGCCTTTCGCATAAATTCAAAGATCTATGCCATCAGTTTTTCTCAGACTTCCATAAGAAGCAGTAGTTCAGTTTCCAAATCTCTTGGGTAATGATTCCAATGTTTTTTTAGCTTCAAATTATATAGCCATCATATTATCAAGATACAGTGTTCCTTCGTAATATGAAGGAACACTGTCAAGCCCAAACAAGTCATATATTATATGACTTGTTTTGGAACAAAAGGTAAGGATAATATCTTTATATTTAATCTAATTCCTCAACCAGTGTTAACCACATTTCTATATTTTAATATTTTCTGGAAGCAATAAATTCAAATTCTACAGTCATGAATCTCATTTTTTGTATATTTCTTTCTTAAACGTCGAAGAATCGTAATAAAATGTCTATTTGACTTATTGGATCTTTTTGAATTGTGTGGTTTTAAGGTGGTCCTTAGAAATCATTTTTAAATATAAAAAAAAATTCGTCAGTTTGACATAATATTGATATTTGGTATTTTACATCTCTTTTGCAATATCTAGTTGTTTTACATCTTTTTTTTTCATCTCTTTTGCATTTTGTACTATGGTATCTCAGGTCCTAAAACAATGTCATGATACTGTTAAGAATTTCCACAAATTAGAACAATTGTAGATCAATAAGTTAAAATGTCGCAGATATCTATGCTCAATCTAAAGATTTGATTGATAAAAAGTATGCTTGAAGTAAATATATTTTTTTTCCAATACTTCAAGTTGTATAAATGATTCTATGTGATAACCAGTGTGATTTCGATGTTTAAAGTTTTACATATTTTGAATGCCATTAGATATTTCACTAGAGGAACTACTTTTTCGGGGCAAATATCTTTCGCCATTCCTCATTTAAGCTGGTGCAATCTACGCCTCTTCATTTAATTGAACAGGCAGTCCTAAGGCTAAGCAGATTTTATAAACTGCTACAGCATTTACAACGGGAGGAGCTTTACTGCGACTCAATTTTTTTGTTTGTACTCCATCCCCGATGTTCTTGCCCTCATTCAGCTCTAACTTAGCTGGAAGGTTCAGGGCATTACAAATCTTAAAAATCATTTCTGATCGCACAATCGGAATACATTTGTTCGATTTCTTAATTTTTTTAGTCCAAGTTTCTCTTATTTCTACTGGAGCTAATTGGACTTTAATATCAAGTCCTTCACATATCTTAAAAATCATGAGAGAATATACAATCGGTATTCCATTTTTCTCAATTTTTTCCTCAGTTATGTTATAACATTGCTCTGGAATGAGCGTAATTTGCATTTGAGCCCCATTGCCATAATACCATTTGAAGAAGAGTTTAATCATTTCGTTCAGGGAAACACATATAAATATCTCGATGAAAGATGACATAAAACAACGCATAAAACCCACTACAAAGCAAGAGATCACGTAAATCACAATCTCTGAAAGGAAAGCAATATCCATAGCTGTATCAATAACTATGAAATTATCAAAGATCTAAAAAAAAGCAATAAATTCGCACAATATTCAAAACGCAGCTTAATTAGCAATCAAAAACTTTAAAATGAACAATCTTTTATGGGGTTCATTGTTTTGTTTCGTCTTTGTTGCGCTGTTGCATTATTTAAGCTGTTGTTGTATATAACAAATGTCAATTTCATTCTTTTAATTGTTGAAAGAAAAAATACGGAACACCATTATTTTTAATTGTTAAGATTTTAATAATGACTATATAACATTTTTGAATATTAGGTAGCATTTATTTGTATATCAGTACAAATTGTACATCTAATTATGAAAATTTTGAATTATTATATCGAATGATAAAGAACTAGATAATCTTTATTTATTTATTTATTCATATTAATAATATTGCATACATTATGTATACAAAACAATATATAATATATATAGATAAATGTAATTAAATTTTTCAGAACCAATTTTATCTTCTGTTTTGATAGTAAATTTAATAGAAACACATTTTGTAGTTGAATTAAGTTACAGCTTGTTTGTTTAGTACATAGAATGTCTCATATATATAAGCCCTTAGTGAAAATTGTAGAGATTTTTACATTTGTCTCTGAGCACCTTGTTTTGTCACTTAATTTGGTAAATTGGGGACACATTTTACAACCAAATTGATTGTGAAGGTCACCCCTATCTGTGCAGCATTATTGATTGGAATATTCGCTCCTTGACTGTTAACTATCTTGACATAATATTAATTCTGCAATGAAGACAACAAAATTCAAACTTTAGACGAAACAAATGTTAAATATTACAGAAGAGGTCCGTTACCTTGTAGCTGCAGTATACAAAACCAATCTTCCAATATGATTCAGGATGTCCCACAGTAGGAATTATTTGAAAAAATTCGATTCCTTCGAGAATGCTTGCAGAGTTAGGGAAAAGAGAACAAAAATGTACATAAAGAATTTTATTTAATATTAATTATGCGTCATTTAAAAATTGTTATTTTTATTTAATATAATTATTCCTCTAACATAAGTAAAAAATTAAAACTGTACATATATTTTGTATTCTAAATATATTTATTAAAATATAAAAGAACAATATAAACATAGTTAATCCTTCAATATAATAAAAAAATCACTTTTTTAATGCAAACCTTGTTCTTTCACCGTTTTTTTCGATACCTTAATATTAATTCAATTACTTCGTGACTTTCAATTCATTATATCATTCTGAATGTTTAGTTGTTAAACAACTTCTTTGTGGTCTCCAAAATATCTATCATGTTAGAAACGATTTGTTCACACAGATATGTAGAACCAAAAGAGGAAAGCAGAACACATGCAATTTTTCTTCGAACAATTAAATCTCCCCAGTAATGACATCCAGCAATTTAAAATAGCTGTTGATTTATCGTTAGAGTTTTCTTCTAGATTTGTTCTTAATTCCATTTATTTTATTTTCAATAATTCTGAAGATATTAGTTCAAAAAGTTTCATTTAAAATTTTCAATCTCTACCCACTCCAAAATTGACTAATCGAATAATATTATTTTTGGGTTTATTAAATCTGGTTTGATTAGGTTGGAAAATATATGCACACATATGCTTTAAAATCCTTGCATCCTTCAGAAAATTCTCCTTAAGTTCATCATCGTAGGTTTGAATTTCACCTTTGTCTATAGTCGATATATTTGCAAGCGCTGCAACATTTGGGAAATATTTGTAGTTACTAGTATTAATATCAAGAGAAAATATGTTTAGTTTTGTAGCAAAGCCTTTCCATTATTCAAAGAGTTCAAACACTGTTTGTCCCTTTTTCTTGCAATCGAAGATATTTATTTCATTAAGATGTTTTGGTATATCAATCAGAAACATCAATTTACAAAACCATTCTTTATAGTTGAATTCGGCTAAATATTATTCCTTACCATTTAGGAAAACTTTAATGTGTACCATGCATTACCTAAATTTATTCAAACTATTGCATCGACTAAGCCGATAGACATGGCTGCATAACAGGAGATCCCCATATTCCCTTTCTATTTCTTCTAAAAAGAAGTTTAAATTGTCTATTTACCAATAAAGAATGAGACATCATGAAATTCCCTACTTTGTTCATTACAGAAATTAATTAATTACATTAATTAACTACAGTGTTCATTACAGAAATTAAGCATTTTGACGAAATTTCGGCATCTCTACTTTCATGATGTATTATGCAATGGAAGTTGAATACTGATGATACAAAATGATTAATTAGGAAACTTCATTCAGTCGCTGTATTTTCGGTTCCAATTGTTTGACAAAAAAAAAAAAATGTAACTTGTTTCATATAACCAGCAACATCTGTTTTTATTAATTCATATTTCTCATCAGAATTCTTAAATGTGGATTGGTATTTAGCTCGAAAATGTCTTTGTACACTTGACATGGGGTATACGACGCTTTTGCTGCATAACGCAATTGCAGTACGATCTTTTTGTTGTTCGAATCTAAATTCACTCGTCAGGAGTCTTGAAAACCGCGAACATCAAACTTTGCTTTTAGTGGCATTTTGATTAAATATTTAGATATCAATTGTCACAATTATTAAACTAATAAAATACATGTTCCTATAATAAAACTAAGAATGTGTCGTGAAGTTAAAAGTAACCTATAGCGCATGACGTGCATCAAATTAATTTCTATACGTTCCAATGAAATCATACTCGTTTCTCGTGTTATGGTGAGACTGACCGGACGAAAGACGAGAAAATGCGTGAGGCGTTGTGAGGAACTGCTCAGAGAGGAGAGACGATTTATCTTTATGTCATAGCTTTCAAGACTGGTGTAGAAGTGCTACTGAAAATTGTACCGAGTGCCAAATCTGGAACGCGTGTCATAGATTGCTGACGCCTGGTGTAAACCTTTCTGCGACCCACAGAAATATGTCCTTCAATTTTTTTTCTTTCTAATCTAAATATTAGTGTTTAGGGTATTAATCGATAATTTTATTATTATTAATTTTTTTTATTTATTTACTTCTCCATTTACGACTCTAAGAAACAAGGTACCGATTAGCATAAGCAAAACCATTAATCTACAATTTTTTTCAATATACACAATTTGCCATACAGAGCAACAACTTGCATATGCATTCAAAGCTTTACATAAATCAACAATATTTGTTCCTTAAGTAATGAGAAAGAGAGCTGGAGCATACTTCCCCGTAAATATCATCATGAGAATTTCAAGAGAAACATCCTTAATGATATTTGTAGAGAAGGTCACTTTTACAGACATATACTGCAGTGGATATACATTCCCTTCCATTTGAATTGAGTTTCATTTTGGGGAAGTTCCCATTTGGCGCTATTGGCTGTTTTGAATTGAATGACGAGTTTCGTTTATACGTCCGCCGTAGAGGTATATCAAAGTTGTGATTTATGTCGGTTTTTTCTTATAAACACTGAGACAAGCGTCTTCCTCGGCGGCATACGTAACCAATAGTTCTAGGTGATGCGGCCATCTAGTGTTCCAGTCCTTTGTTCCTGATATTTTCGACTCTATGGAGAGGGAGGACTCTTGAATTTGGAGTGCCGGTGGTGATTCGAATCTTTGACCTGTGGGTTGGAAAAAAAATTGATTGGTTTCTTTTTCTGCGGTTTTTATCAAATATGCCAAAAGTGACGTCTTTTTTAGGCTAGTTATTAAAGCGTTTTAACTTCTGGCGTTTTTGAAGAGAGCCTTCGCATGCTTAATGTATAAAATGTTTTGTTTATTTGTACAATGCATGTTTTTAAAGGTATTTTGGCGGCTTACAATTTTTGCAAGCTGACAAGCAAGAATAGGAGTCTGTAACGCTTTGGTAAATGAACCGAACAAATACAAAAAAGGAATTATTCCTTCTGCAGCAATATACTTGCTGTAGAAGGTTGAATGCACTTTTTTTAAAGGGTAACTTCAATGTCCATCCCATCATCAGCTTCTGACGCCGGTTACCATTTCTTTCAGTTAACTGTTCAAATCATCAGCTAATATTTCTGAATGAACTTTAAATTAATTTATGTATGGCCTATCTACATGTCCAATTTCTTAAAGTGTTGTAGTGAATGTGAAAAATCAATATTTTTGTCGATGGAATCTATTAATTTCAACATTAATTTTAAAAGGCATTCGTGTACATCATTAACACGATTGCGTAATGAAAGCAAATATTTTACTTGAATCACTTTTTTTTTCATAACGCACGCACGTACTCACACACGGATATATATATATATATATATAATGGATACCTATCAAATCGAAAAATGAAGACTGAATAGCGGAACCAAATTATTTTTTTTGTTACCAATCTTCCCTAATGCAATTTTCAAGGTTTTCAAATACATTTTTTCATAAGTTGATAAGGTGTGAAACAGAGTTCGCTAATTTATTTGTGAATAGTATTTCAAGAAACCATGCAAGCATATCGAAAGGATGTGGCAGTTATTAAAATATATAGTTCTGAAATCAATCATAAATTTAATCCTATCACTAGAAACAACCATCAATCATAAAAGTTAACATACTTTAAAAACCCACAGGTTTGCAAAAGCTGGGAAATTGACATTTCCATTCGTTATAATTCAAAAGCATTCTAAAGTAAAATGACGAATAATTAAAAAAAATAATACTTATTTCATTTCACATGCACCCTCTGGAACTTACTTCTTCGGGTGAGTCGGGCATCACTCACTTGAGGCTCAATAGCGATCTTTTTTCTTTCCCCATGGTTTTCGGGAAGCACGGGTGACGCGTCCCAGGATACTCAAGAGATTCCTTTCTATTTTCGACCCTCCCCCTTGTCAATTTTATTTTTTTTTCACTTTTTTCAAACTTCCAGATCAGTAATACATTGTTTGGCGTAGCATTGCCATCTCTGGCTCTCGCATGATTAAACTTTACGACCACTCACACGTTCATCATTCCTTTCACACGCGGGCAGAATTTTTTTTAAATCTAAAGTTTATTTAGAAAATGTATTCATTTAAGTGTGAAAGACATTAAATATTTAGAATTGAATTAGAAAATGACCCACAAAATTTCTTCTCTAAATTTTATTCAATAGTGCTCTAGATACGCAATAATTATTAAATTTATATAAGAAGGTAAAAAATTTACTTCCTTTTATATTAATAACATGAATAAAATACAACTTTTTACTTAGTAAACAGTAGTGCCTAACAATGTACTTAAATGTAATAAATTGTTAATTTATTTATATGAATTGTGTCGCTACCACGTGACCTTTATTCTGTTAATACAATAAAATATACCACTGTAAGAGCTTTATAATGAATTCAAAAGGTTTTGTGTAATTTAGTTTTTATTAATCTATTGAACGTTAACTTTTATCCTTCTTAATATGCAAACAAAGACTTAAGTAACCTGAAATTTAAAAGCAGCAAAAGACGTAGAATTTAATAAGGCTTTAGTTACACATTTAATTTATTTACGAAAGTCACTAAACAACAAAAACGAAAATTTAATTCTCCCTATATTCTTCAAAAGTATTGAATTGGTGGTAATTTTTTCAACCAATGCTTTCAGGTAAAACACTTAATTTAATTTGATGTAAATCTAGAAACAGACCACACGTACCGAAAGATTTTTTTTTTTCAAATTTACAAAACGAAATCCAATAAGAGGACCCAGCGTTGCTTTAAATTTAAATATGAATAGAGGTACTCTCTTCAATAGCATCCGTCTATTTTCTAAACATCTGAAGTTATTTTTCCCTTCGAAAATGCTTTTTTTTGCAACATCCGCACAATATACGTACTTGAAAGATAAAATTCATCAATTGATTTTGTCAATTGAAAACCGTTCTTTTCATGCCGATTATTTTTAAAGTTGAATATCAACATTTAAATATTTTTTTTATTTATTTTGGAGCATTCTTCTTGATAAATAAACTTCTTTACTTTTTCTATTTTCCTTTTTCTCAAAGTAAAAACAAAATTGTTTGAGAGTTAAGAATACTATACAATAGAATGATCAATGCTTTCTATCAGTTTTCCTAGTGCTTAGGGACTTAAAAAAGGAATTGGGTAACTTTTAACTAGAACTTGAGTAAATTCTGTTAGCAGGAAAATAAATTTGTTTACTTTTATAATGATGCGTTTCTAAGAAACGACGTTCAAGTTTTGAAGTGGGTTGTTTAGTTAAAACTTTTTTATACATATAAAATGGTTTGTATTCAAAATACACTGCTTAGAGCTCGTTTCTATTATAGGCTGATTTGTGTGTGTCGAACTTGTTCAATTTTTACTCCCCCTTACTTTTTTACTCTATAAGGTGTTCTTACTATGTCATAGGTGAACGGCTGTCTCATAAAAATCTTTAACGTAGAATTTTTTTAAATTGCTTAAAAAGCAGCTATAAACGCCTAGTATTAAAGTCAATTCCTGTAATTTAGTTGGTTAGTTACGAATTGTTGTCCATCAGAATTACAAGAGAAAAATTGATGAGAAATGTTGAAATTTAGATATCCTGTCAAAAGACAAATGTAATCCCAAATCTGACTCTCCTAACTTTCATATTACACCCCGAGAGCACTTTGAGGTCTATTTTGATTTAAAGCGCAATACTTTCAATGATTGAGAACCGTCTTTAATGTAATTGGAACAAGTATCTATGGGCCAGTACATCCCTCCTCACGAAACGCATAACCTTAACCACTAGGATATGGAGACCTTCATTTTTCTGTGCCGCATTTTCTTTTCCAATAATTCAACTCAATTTTTTTTCTGTGTTTCGAACTAAATGGTAATTGGTTACCAATGGAAAAAGCTACGTAAAAATTCTTTAGAAATTAAGGATGAATAATATCTTCTTTTTTAATTAAAACACTTTTTTAAACATTTTTAAATAAATTTCACTAAGATGATCTATGATTAAAAAAGTTACATACCTTGAAAAAAAAAAAACCTCTTCACCCTCATATTACATTTTAAAGCCTATAATGATATTTTTACAACCGAATGTCGAAAAAAGTTATGAAAACGTTTCCTAATTCTTTTTAATTTTTTAAATCGGTGGGGAAAAAGGGCATTTGAAACGAGTGTGGGTAACCCATACTTTTTTTTAATTCGGAGAATTCCAACCTATGTTTTAGAAAAGTAATACTATCCAACAGAAAAATAGAAGAAAAAATTTATTCAAATAATTGGGCATAGGAAGTGGTTCTGTGAAGTTTAATATCACGCCCAGATCTAATCCGTATACATTTAAAACTTATCGCAAAAACTTTGCCCTTTGTCGAGTGCAATTGTGGTAAACCCGAAAATAAAATATTGATTTTCCCTTTATTTTCCTCGAATGAGAACGATTCGTAGATTTTACATCGTATTTTATCGAAAGAATCCATTCTATGTAGTTCCTGAAGTCTTCTGTTTCTAAAAGATTGAAGGTCTTAACCATTCTACACTGTTGAAAAAATTACGTTTTGTTTGTATGAGTCTGTCAGAACCAGTTTCCATTATATTTATTCTAGGTTTTAAAAATATATTTATGTAGCTCTTAATCTATTTTTGTTTTTATTAAAAAAGACAACAAATTTTACGCCTTTCAATACTCCCCTCCATTTTTAACCTTGTTTCTCTTCACTTCTTCCCCCATCAGTATTCAGCAAAATAAATAAGAATAAGTAAAATAAATATCAAATAATAATAAATTGGAATTGTGTACTGTACATACCATTTTTCCGATGTAGAGTGGAACGTACATCCTTCAGGCTTGTTACGACTAACGAAAGAAGGGTGTGATCTTACGATTTCTTCTTCTGCATCAGAAATATTTATCCTTTTATTATCCTTTTCTATGGATAAGTGATCATATTCAGCAGTTTCAAGCACATTATTATTGATTTGAGTATCACTTTGTGACCACGGTAGCTTAGTGGTGATAGTTGTGGGCACTCAGATAGCATTGTTTTCATCGATTATTGGGTTCGAGTCTTGATACCATTAAAGACCTTTCGGCTTTTGGGGTAATGCACATTAAATTTGATTGATGTCTCAAGATCTCCCAAAGGCGTGGTGTGGGAGTTAGGAGAGGGAGGTTTCAACTCAAGGTTGTCCTCATCACAAAATTATGAGGTCTGTCGCAAATAGTCCTCGTTTTGCTTCTCAGCGCTACGTTGATAAACAATCATAATCCTTCATCATTATGATCACTGAACTCTTGCAAAAGCCTTAAAATCTCTTCTGGAATAAGAGCCACACTTATTAGGAGCCTCCCAATCGAATGGCAAAACAGGAGGACATTAGAACAAGAAGGTAAGAAGTAGAAGATTGTGTACGTATATCAGTTTCCTGGTTCCAGCTATGGAGCATTAATTGATATGCAAATCATTCAAAAATATTAAATATGTTTTCATATATTTCCATGCATATTAGTGATATGAATCCATTAGAGCAAGTCAGGTAAGACTGTAACACCCCTGTTATATTTATATCAACTGATTGCTCCATTACTAAAGAAATATGTTCAGTCTCTTATTAAATAATGAAACAACGAAAGAAATTTGGTTTTATACAGATCTTTCAAAATTCAAAATCTAAATTATCACATATGTGCTGAACGAATCCCTACATGCTTCCAAATCTAAAGATATTATAAAATGGAACTTTATTTTTCCATCAGTTCGTCCAGATCCGAATCAGTATTAAACGGGAAATCTAAATCTAACTAGATCAGGGGTGGACAAATTGCGGCTCGCCAAGACAGTCAGTAAACTCCGCTTTCAGCTGAATTTTCTTTACCATGCATGAAATCATTCAAAACAAAACTAGGTCTATTTACAAGGGAAGCAAGTGATGGTAATTTTTTTCAGTTTTCTTTGTTAGGAAAACAGAAAGTGTCTGAAAGTGTTTCTGCTAAGATTAGGGATCATTCATCGAGTTTGTAGAGAATAACGTTATAAGATTTCAAGACTGTGAAAATTGAGCCTAAATTCAATTTGTTCTCTTATCCTATCACTGCTGATATTGACACAGCACCTGAGAAGCTGCAGCTTAAACTTATTGACATGCAATCAGATCACACTGTGAAACATTAGTTGACTGTTACAATTTTTTTTTCTGCAGAAAAAACTTCTGTGTATGAAAAAATTTGCTTGGAAAATGTTCTCTATGTTTGGATCTACATATATATATAAAAATAAATATATATATATATATATATATATATTACCCCTGATTTAAAAAAAATTGTAGGAAAGTGTGACAGGGTACATTTTTCTCAAAAAGCGGATTCTAAAATTAATTGGGCTTGCAACTGAAAATGGTATAAAGTAACACAAAAATAAATAAATAAATAAAAAATAAAACTTCCACTATTTAATTTTATTTATTGATTTTTATGTAATAATTTATGTCTTTTGTGAAATGCTAAGGAAACTAATGATTATAATCATTTTAAAAGTTGCGGCCCGCCTCTATACTCTGCTTCGACAAAGTGGTCCCGTAACAAAAATAATTATCCACTCGTATATGTTCATCCATGATCATTTTCATACTAATCTTTGAGTCAACACTTCTAATCTTTCCTCTCTCTTATCACTAACTCACTTATTAAATTGTCCGTAATTTATTCATTTCACTACATTCATCTTGTTCGCTTCATTTCAATATTTCTTATCTAATTTACATTGTTTATGAGAAGAAATTTTCAAATCAGTTAATATCATGCGAGAATCTCCCATAGTTAACTGAAGGGAAATATGAGTGAGCTTCCCAACAAAGAATGCCATTTTAAGTTATTGTTAAGGAGGGGGAGGTAAGCATTTTGCAAGTCTGAAAAAGTTATAAATTATACAAATTTACTTACTTGAGGAAAACTTAAAAAATTAGATAACATAGTTAAAACTCCCGACGACTATCATAAAATAAAGTATGGAAATGGGTTGATTAGATTACTTCAAAAAATTAAAAATACTAATTAAATTTCAAGGCATTTAAAATATGCACCAGTCTTGATTTCAGTAGTAATCAAATTATGACTGGAATGAAAACTTACAAATATAATTACAATCCTTTCGTCTATAAAGTACTATTGTACCTTCATTTTAAATAATACGTAAAATTTGGCTGAATGCTTTAGGACGTTTTGATAGTTACTAATTAAAAAAAAAGTTGAAAGATTGCTGTGAATTGCGTAAATGTGTTTTTTTATATTATCTGCAATGCTTTAACAAATTTCATTTCTAGTCCTAGACTATCTATAAGCTATAAGAAATCTATAATCTATTTAGCCAATTCAATAACCTCTCTTTAATCTTATATTCGATGGTTTGGACTATTCTACAGGGTTATTCAAAAAAGAATCATCTGATAGCAAAAATCAAAAATCTATATTTTTAAAAATAAACGACATAAAATGATAAGTGATACATGAATACAAAGGGAAACTATAGTTTTATATTGTAACAATTACATGGTCTTTGTGTATTCCCCACTAAGCTATTTCACGAAAGGTCTTTTAGAAGTTTTCACGAAGATACCTCGCTGTTGGATCGGTAGCAATGGACCAGATGATTTGATTTTACAAAGATGGTCACCTAAATCACCTGATATTAGCCTTATGCGACTTCTTCGTTTAGGGGTTTGTAAAAAATAAAGGTTATGTGTATATGTTATATATGTGTGTATAACCATATATATAAATAAGTGTGTGTGTATAACCATGTATGTATATATATATGTGTGTGTGTGTGTGTATAACTATATATATATATATATATATATATATATGGAATTCGATATTATGAAAGATAGATTGATAGGTAGGTAGGAGAGGGAGGGGGTCCCAGCTCGGGTGCCGTCCTCGTCACTCGACCACGCCACGGTATCGCAGGGCATTTAATAATGATTCATTTTGAATAATCTGCATAATCCGGTACTGTACGAACCGTTCCTTTTTGGATTTTTTTTTGCGTGGATATGGGAGTATGTTAATCTTGACTGTCAGGTCGTGACACAGAGTTTCTCTCATTTTCTCACAATGTTTAAATGCTTATAGTAACTGACAGTTTTCTTTTCAGTGCAGTTAATTTTTTTTTGCTTTCTAGAGGGTTGCATATCACGTTTGCGTAGTATTGCAACTACGTACGTACGATCTACAGTTTAGGTAAAATGTTTCCGAAGCCCAGCAGGTCTCAAGTTCTATTAAAATAAATAAGCGGAAGCCTGTGACTAGAGTAATTTGTCCCAACTTATTTTATCTGTTATTTTATTATAGTATTTTCTTCTTTAATACTGTGTTTTTTCATCAGTGCAAGGATATTCAAACAAATTAATGTCCATAGTTCGAATTTAATTTTGTAGTTGCCTGAATGCTGAAATATTTTGTCGGATATAACTATTTCATGCACATAGATTCATAGATTCTTAGAATGTGCGCAAATACTTTAAATCATATATTAATCTTGTATTTTTATATATAGAGAGAGTGATTCCTTTTTGGTGTCACTATATTAATGCTGGATAAACTACAAAAGCAGTAATCAAGCATGGCCGTAGAGCTTACATTATTAATGTCTTGTGACAATATAATCTGTATTAGATATGATAAAATATGCTACATTACTTGAAAGACTAGTATAATATTAATACATTTTTGAGTGATTCCTTATCTCTCAGTCTCGTAGTTCTTTTAAAGTATAAATAGTGCGAAACTATTTTTTTTTAAATATTTTTCCTAAATATTTTGAACTAAATATTTTCCTAACACCTCATGAGATATCACTGCTACAACATCAATGACGTTTCGACTTTAATGTTATATTTTTAACTCACAAGAATGTTACACATATAATAATTAAGACCAGAAATCAATATTCAGTGATCTGAAATCTAAAGAACTAGTTAAGCATTGTTACAATTACAGAAAATCCACATTATAAATATACATACAGTTGATACTCTCGTTTTAAAATATATTTAAGTCCTAGTAAAATCTCAGACAAGTAATCATGCATAAAAATAAAAGGAATTTTACACTATTACTATTTGTTTTCAGGCATTAATATTCACATGATATTAAAATTACATCAATAATTCTTATTTGTTGGGTAGAAAACCACGTTTTTGAAACTTGATGTCACATATAATATATGGAAAAATGAATGCTGTTTCGTGTCAATACAAACTTTTTGAGAGCTTTTGAGTTCGTTTAGGGAGAATAAAAGCTTTAATTTTCTTCTTGATAACACAGAAAATTATTTATTTCTCAAAAGGAGTTTTCAGTAACTGAAAATCATTATTCACAGTACAACTCATGTTAATAATCCGGTTTAGGTAAATCACCAAGCACGTGCATGACAGACAAAAGATTAGTTAAAAACCATTTCCAATATCGTAAATTTCAAATAATCTCCAATTAGTCAAAATATCGTCACAATTCAGAAAAAAATAGTTGTCAAAAAACAGTAATAATTTGGCGATTTTTTTTTCATAGAAAACCAATCCAAATCACGACATTTAATATAGCCCAATTTCATTACAGATTTTCTACACCTAATGTCTTAAAAGTTTAAGCATGTTTTGATATATTTATGCTAATTGAATCAAAAATATTTTTCAATTTTCGCAGCAAAATCCTTTCGTACGGTAGATAGCTCATTCTTGTGGTTATTTGACGATAGAAATACGAATTTTAAGAGTTATCTCCGCCATCTAAGAAATCTTACAATTAACAACTTTTACTATCATTAAACGATGGAATATCATTTTAAAAAATGATCAAAATCTGCTATTTTAAAACAAATATACAAGAAAATTGTATTTTTTAAAATAAAATTGTTGTAGACATATTAATATCCGGAATCAAATCTGAGCATAAGTTTCAACCATCATTAAGAACAATGTCTTTTTGCTAAGTGTGTTTCTTTCACAAAGAAATAAAAGTCGAGATTTCCAGACACCTTTAACGATAAGAAGTCGTTGAAGCAGTTTTTGGAAATGAAACAAATTCCAATAAAGAATCGAAGCGATAAATGAGTCAGAAATATCAACATTAGGAAGTACGAGAACAAGAAAAAGGGAAAGAAGGAAAACTGTGTCAATGAGAAAAGACTCTTTGATAGGATCAATACAGATTCTTTTTTGATTGCAACGTTGCATATGGCAAAAAGTTTGGGAACCTTTTTCACCTGAAGATTATTCTTTCGTGATTTCCTTTCTAGTAGAGTTTGAAATTAAGTTTCCCATCTTTTTCACAGAAAGCTAAAAATGAAACCCATTTATAAGAATAACAAGTTATTAAATTAGTTTTCTTAAAATAGAGGACGCGAGTTTATTTTGGATTAAAAAATTTTTGAGTACAAAATTATCCAGTTTTTATATGGAAAGTTAGGAACTGCAGAAATAATAGCTGAATTGTAAAGACAATGTCATAGATGTGATTGAAATTCAATAAAAAACATTTTCATAACAGGGTTTTAATTACAATTATTATTCACACAAATGTATTTTAAAAATAAGAAAAGTTAACTTTTGCTCTTTAAATATTTTTCTTATAATTGTTATTGAATATATATATATATATATATAATGTTTAACAGATGTATATAGCAACAATATAGTGGAAGATTTAAATATTTATAGATACAATTTAACAAACATTATGTGAGGGAATTTATCAAATATCAAAGTAAATGTAAAATTCCATAGGAAAATAAAATCTTGACGCTGCTTATTAAAAGGATTAACTAAAAGTAATTTTTAAATATACCACGGCAAAATTTGCTTAAGATATCTAAACAATTCATTATATGCATACATTATTTTTTTTTAAGAATAAACGATTTTAGTTCCATTTTAATTCAAAATTTAAAGCAAATTCTTCTATGAATATGTAAATTTTAAAAGTCCAGGAATTGTTAAAAGAATACCATGAGTATCTCAACAGATTTACTGTTTTTTAATGAGGAAACTAACTTTATCAAAGAGATGAAAAATGTCTCTCTCACAGAGAAAAAAATATTCCGACATCTTTTCTTCCTCATCCCTCATAACTAATTGATTAATGGAATTTTCATTACATATTTAAAATGAAAAAAATTCTGAACTTTATTTAATGACCTAAGAAATTTGTTTTAAAACCTTTAGAAAAGATGATAATAGAAAAAGATGGTTTGAATATTAATTTATCTCGCTTTCTAAAAAGTATTCAATATAACCGGAAGAGTCTACTTATATATTTAAATATTTTAAATCATCAATATATCATAACTTAATTTTAAAAAATTACCGAATTAATTATTTATCGCTTGATTTTCATTATTATGGATTCAAGATATCGTTTTTCTGAGTGACCTAATTATGTACGAGAAAACAGTGATGACTTTTTAGGATAATCACACACTTTACTCAGTGTTCGAGATTTCAAAATGTAAATCCTTTAAACTTATACTCCTTTATTGTAATATTTCGTTTATAATTTTTATTTTCATTGCATATGTTATGAAATATGAGAGTCATATAAAATACTCTGTATTCTAAGTTTGTTTTGGACGTTAAGTATCGAAACTTCACAATTCTGATTTAAAGCTCTGATTTCGTGTAATAGAGTAAACTTAAGTATTTTGTCATTATTTCTGACAGAATATGTCATTCTATTAGTGTTGGACTTTCAAGTGTGGTAAATTGTATTAATCACCTTTCTGCTACCCCGCCTTTAAGAAGACTGATTTGTTGATTTAATCCTTTCGTGAGAAGCGCGCTATACTTCCCAAATTATTTTTTACAATAATATTAATATTCTATTTACTTTTGAACCCCGATCCCCTTAAAAACCATCTACCAGTGAAGAGCTTTATTTTTGTGATTTTTTATGAATTATGTGTATGAATCATTATATTACATTGTTCTTTTTCATTCGTGGAGACTCTTCATTGTCAGGATATTACTTCATTGGATATCCAATTCAAAAGATTTATTTCATACGCAGATTTAACGGAGAAAGGAAAAAAGTGCAGCACAGGCGACAGCCAACTTATCTACAGAAGCAACACAAAGTCTATTGGCGATGAACCTCGAAATTTTGAACCAAGAACAAGTGGACATGGCGACATTTGATCTGGCACCCTAGTCTCCTAATTTCCGCAATATACCATTGTGAGGATTTTGAGCCAGGGCAGATTTAAGGTGTATCAGTCCCATCACGAGACGAGACCACAGCTCGACTTTAACAACGCTGGCCTAGAACTCGGCCTTGAGTTTCTCGTTGTAAATAATAGTTAATTGTCAGAGAAATCAAGGGATACCTCAACAATTGAACATGGAAGGACATCAAGCGCAAAAATTAAAAAATATTAATTATTTAACTATATGTTATTAAAATAAAAATAATTAAAAATATTTATTTTAAATTTGCTTAAAAATTAAAAGCATTTTAAAATTATTCATTCAAATTAAGAAATATATATATATATATATATTTAAATTTATACCTCTATAATGGTTATAGTTTAAACCTGGCTTAAATGATTTAAAATTTATACTAATTCGGAATTTAAAGCTTTTAAAACAAATTCTGTTCGATCGTTCTATTTTCTAAATATTTCATCAGCGAACAAAAAAACTGGAATTGTATTCAGTGAGTACCAAAATAAAGTATTCGAATAACAGATTATATAATAATACATGAATAAGTAAAATGAATAATGTATTTTTCACGAATATTATAATCGGTATTACAGTATTAATTAAAAGAACAGAAATGCTTTATGCTATCACTATTTATTCAATTTATTTTCAAAAAAAATTATGTATTTAACAACATTAATAACATTATTTGGAGTGCGTAGTTTTTATCGAAAGATCAAAATACAGTGAAGGATAAACTTATACAAAATTACAAAAATTAAATTATCTTAAGAATATTTTCCAACATAATTAATTAGTAATCTCTTACATTTATAATAGCTACCCACAAATTCAGAAGTATTTTGTTTGTAAAATTTAATTACATTTTAGTAATGGGGTTTTCTGCAAAAAAGGTATTAAAAGTCTCAGAAAAATGTATAATACAAAGAAAATGAATAGTATTTATCAATATTTTTAGGTAGATATTAAAAAAAAGTATTTTTCTATCTTATTAAAGCCTTTTATGTTTTTTCTATAATACTTTTTTCTTAAGTAATAGGATAAAAAGTGAAAGAATAAAGCAAAATCCGTAATTGCTTTGTTAAAATCGTGAAATAACACACATTAAATAAACAATAAATCTTAAAATTAATTATAATAGTTTTGAATAAAATTTTAATCAAGAATTACGTTTCCGAAAAGCTTTTTCTCTAAATAAAAGAAATATATAATCTGAATTTCTTAAACATTTTTTTCTATTATGTGAGTGTAAGACATAATTTAAAATTTGTGAGCTATTAAAAAGGATTAAAAGCCATCGTTTGTGTAATAAAACTCTGTGATATTACGAAATTATTTTGTGTGTAGTTAGTTGGCTATCGGTAAGTGGATAAAATGTTTGTCTATTTTTAAAAAAAATGTTAGTAATAATAAAAACGGGATTAATATATATCATATATATATATATATATATACACTGGTTATCATAAATTAAGGAAAATTCACAAAAATCGCGATAACTCAAGAAATTACACATGGAATTTTATGAAACTTACCCACAATATACAACACATAGTAAGGTATTAAACAACATAAAAAGAAATTATCAGACATTAATAGTAGTATAGAAATTAGCACATGTATAAAATAAACAAATTGGAAGTATCGGTTTGCAATAGAAAAAGTACCTTTAATATGGAATATGATTGCTTCTAGAAGCAATACAGCACAAACAGCGATGTGTGATGCTTTCAATTATGCGGTCTATCAGTTCAATAGGAAGTGAGAGCCATTGCTCTTGTAAAGCAGATGCAAGCGCGGCAAGGGTCTGAGGGGGCGGATTGATGGCAGATACACGCCTCCCTAGAGCATCCCAAATGTGCTCGATAGGATTCAAGTCCGGGGATCGAGCTGGCCACTCCATGCGCGTAATTGTTTCCTGTTGAAGATAATCATCAACAATGCGAGCTCTGTGTGGTCTTGCATTATCGTCCTGTAACAGGAAGCAATCACCAATCGCCCCGGCATATGGGCGCACATAAGCATCAAGGATGTTGTCTCGATAAACCTGAGCATTCACGGTTCCCCTTGGAAAGACATGGAGGTCTGTGCGCCCTCCTAAGGATATGCCTCCCCAAACACAGACACTGCCTCTTCCGTATGCATCTCTTTCACGGATGTTTGATGGATGATAACGGGTCCCAGGTTCTCTCCATATCAAATAACGTCTACTGTCACTTTCTAGACTAAACCTGGACTCATCCGTAAAGAGAACAGGCCTCCATTGATCTGACGTCCAGTGGACATGTTGTCGGGCCCACTGCAAACGGTCTCTCCTATGGCGTGATGTGAGCGGCACGCAAATGGCTGGTCGTCTCGCATACAGACCACCTTCGTGGAGCCTTCTGCGCACAGTTGACGTTGACACCAACCTTCCGGTGGCTGCAGCAAGAGAGGATCTAAGATGTGTCGGAGTAGCGGTTCTATTCCTGCGTGCACTTAATGTCAAATATCGGTCATCGGCACTGGTCGTAACAGTTGGCCGTCCTTGACTGAACCTCCTAGATGCCGAATCTGTGGTTTGAAATTGCCTCCAAAGTCTATGAACCACAGATGGACTCACATTTAGCCATCTGGCCACTTCTGATTGACTCTGCCCTGCCTCTAGTCTCCCGATGGCTCTCCATCGTAGTTCTTCAGGCAAATGATGCCTAGAGGTCATTATTACGAATTGGCTATCTCAGATTTTCAATGTCGCAATCACAGTAAAATTTGTGTGCTTTCTCTCAAACTTGGACTTTTATGCTCCAGGCAGATGACGTAAGCCGAGTGCAGCGTCACTAATTTGCATATTGCAATTTTACTCAGCTACTCTTAGTGGACAACATATGCAAATTTTGCACGGTTTGGCTTACTTTTGAAAGAGTTATCGCTATTTTTGTGATTTTTCCTTAATTTATGATAACCAGTGTATATATATATATATATATATATATATATATATATATATATATATATATATAC
>BMAW01130367.1:0-167683 GCA_019974015.1 Nephila pilipes | reverse complement strand
CAAATTTATCACTTTATGTTTCCTTTGAATCTTTCAATGTGAGTCGACTCTTTTCACTGCTGCCTGATTCCTCGTGAATGTACTTTGCAGTCAACAAGATATTTATTAGAAATTTATTTTTAAATTATCTGATAGCTATATGCTTGCAAAATACTGTTATGCAACTGAAGAAAAAAAATATTATGGGACATTTAGCCCAAATTGTAAAATATTTTTCAGCTATATGAAGATTTATTGACAAAGAAATTTATTTATTGTTTTTCGAAGAAAACCATTACTATAATTGTAATATATGGTTTATATTAAATACTCACTAATATGCGTATTCAGTGAGAAAGTGAATATTTATTGATGAAAAGTTTATAATCAAAGATATGTTTAGGAGTCCCAAGTGAGCTGTGTTTCAATAGGTAAATTATTTTATAAAGCATCAAAGTTTGCAGAATTTTTCTAGAATAAAATTTGATTATGCGCATTAAAAATAAATGAAAAAAAAAAAATTGCCAGCTTTCTTAATGTTGATGATTGAAAATATCAAGTATTTTTTGTTCCCAGATGGAAATTAGTACTACACATGTTACACACACACATTACTACCATGCCACACACACACACACACACACACACACACACACACACACACACACACACACACATTGTCACTGTCATACACACACACACACACACACACACACACACAATACTTGCCACACAGCCACAGACAGATGAGAGAGAGAGAGAGAGAGAATGATTTAATAATTCCCTTTTCATTTCTCTTCACTCCATCATATTTGAATTTTACTGTCATTCTCTCGTTTAAACGATAATGTTCATTCGTATTTCCTGGATAAAATTCCTTATTCTTTTAATTAATTCAATCAAGGTACCAAAAAAATTCGTTTGATACGCTCTTCCCACGGAACAGCCTAGGCGGATGATCCTTTTACCAGACTCCTTTAAGTCTATACTTATCTTCCTTGGAAGTCCCTCTTATTCAGACTATGTGAACTCAGAGGTTTAATTGAATTTTCTCACATAAATAGAGGCAAACACAGCGAAAAAACGCACTCTCTCCTTTTATTATTGCTCTTCTGCCGCCTGTTCTCTGTCTGATGATCATCCTAGATTTGTATAGCAATTTTTGCTTCGGCCAATGAAAGGCCGTAGTCTACTAAAGTTGTAGATAAGCAATATGGAAATAAAAAAAGTATTTCGTCCTGTATTGAATAATTAATTAATATTGAATAAAACGTTTATGAGAGAGATATATAGGAGAAAGCATATATATATATATATATATATGAGACAGCAAATTATCTGGCTGATATAACAATCGTGAATTGAAAAAAACGTAAGTAATCCTATTGATGAATGCATTTTATATTAAGGTGCTTAACAAAATTTATAGCGTGTAATGATATGAATGCTTTAAAATGTAGTATGGACGTTAGTCTTTGAAAATAATTTTGTTAGATTTTATACTACTATGTATTCTGAAAAAAATCCTTTCTTTATTGATGAATTCATTTGTCGAATTTGCTTTCATTAGATGGAAATCAAATTTGTTGAAAAAAGAAAGTGACTTATGAAATGAAAAGCAATCTATTTTATAAATTAATTGAATCTTTTGAATACTTCTTTTTTTTGAAATTAATTATTCATCATCTATTACTGACATATTTTAAAATTGATAGGTTTTATTTAACTAAATCTGAAGGTTTCTGAATATTTGAGGTACATTTAATAAAATTATAGAATATTATAAATATGTAACTTAAATTATAAGAATATTATAAAAATCTAGAAATTGAAATTCTTTGTACAAAGATTAATCAGTGAAAACTGTGTGTGATTTATAATTCTTTTGTGAATAATACAGTTTAAAATCGTGTAAATCCTGAAAAATATTTTATTTTAAAACCTTACTAATTAGTAGTAGTTTTGATTGAACAGAAAAAGAAAGTATTTGCGAAATGCTTTTTTATAATTAAATTTTTGAGAATCTTAAAAATATTGATTATCATTTTTTTGTTTCTTTAGTTTTTGTTTTTGCTTAATCGTTCTGTTTCATATCAAATTAACTAAATTTTGATAGTAGGTATCGTTCGCTGTAACCTCAAAACAACGTAAGGTAATTTTTTCTGGAGGAACCTTAGCTGGTCAGCGCATTGGGAATAATTCCTCAATGCGAGCATGGCTTCCGGTTGCAACGATTTGATCGAAATACCAGACAATTTAGTCTGGCCCGCATCGCATGATGGTGCGCTAATGCGAGCTGGGCTTGTTCATAAAAGCTTTAATAAAAGGATCCTCAAAGAGATAAGAAACTTTGATACCCATTTATGTGATGATATTTAAATGTTTGAACCAACCTTATGAAAAATGTAGCATGTCTTTGAAAGGAAAAATTAGACTATTTAAGAAATTACTTTTAAAATGGTACTAAATTGAATAATTTCATTAACTGTAAAATGTAAACTCATTGCAGATTTATGTTTCGTGTATTGGATTTTCGCTTAAACTTGCTCACAAGATGGACCACACTTTATCGTACTGGCTTTATAGACACACTTAAGCACAAGAACACATTTTCTATCGCAGACTCAAATAACATGTAACACCTCAGACAATATATCTTTCTGTAGGAAGTACTCATAAAAGAAAAATATACATAAAACTTTTTTTAGAATCAATGAGAAACCTTCGGCAGTACTGTTAGAAAGCTAAAAAAATGTATAGTCAAACTTAGTCTTGATAATCAGTCTTTTAGAACAAATTAACCAGAAGTTTAATAAAATGGCTCTTCATTTGATTAATTGGCAAGTGGCTCCATAATTCATACACAAAATCAACTCATCTAGTCAAGATCTGACTATAAGAAACCAATCATGAAAGGATTAAAATAAAAGATAATCATACACTTGAAAAAACCTGTATTATTAATGATATGTTACTTATGCAATATGCCGCAAGCTCAAGGGTTAACTTCAATGCTGACAACCCACAGTAGAGTTCTCTAGACAAGTAGCCAAATATTTTCAGTTCATATGACAATTTCTCTTTATAAACAAAGAAAAAGTAAAAAATGAATTTAGGATATTATTTGAAGATGAACTAAAAGTACAAGCACTTCTTAATGAAAAAAGTAATGTAGCACGAGTAACCTTGAGGCGCTTTAACTGTGAGCATCAAGTAATAACTATAAAATCAGAGAGAACCATTTCATGTTTTTTACGTAGAGATCAAAAGAAGTGCATTTGTTTTGCGCCAGCAGCTTTACCAGCAAAATGGCCAGCGGCGGCAGCATGGTATGTGCTGGCAAGTGCGTCGTTCTCGGTGCTTTGGTAAAGCAAGTACTAAATGCAGCGGAAAGCAGTGTGTTTGTACGGCAAAATGTGGCCGCGCTAAAAGGGCGGCAGCAAGTATGTACAAACAAAGAAGTAAAATGGTGTTCTGCAAGCAGTAAGCAGCAAGGTGTTTACATTCTCCTTTTTTTTCTTAAAGAATTTTAATGTTGAAAAAGATAACTGAAATTCCAGTTAAATCATTTTTTTGTTCTTATCAGTCGAAAAGTTTCATTAAATATTTTTCATAATATAAAAAATTAATACATGAAGTCAGCTTCTAGCATTTTATGATTATTTATAAATTCTTCAGCACACACACAATACACACTGGTCATTGCTTTCACACACACACTACACACACACACACACACACACACACACACACACACACACACACACACACACAGCCACTGTTGCCACACACACACACACACACACACACACACACACACACACACACACACACACACACACACACACACACACACACATGTATATTCCCTCTTCCTCCTTCGTAACGCTTAAACATTTTCTCATTATATAATAATGTAAGAATTAAATTGAACGTATGAAATGCTCTGCAGAAGCTTACTTCTTTTTATACAAAAATAAAATAAATTTTAAAAATAGATTTTTTGAAGTTTATATTGATAAGCGTAGAAGAAAATGAAGGGTTTGCTTGACCTAGAATTTAAAAAAAAATTATTGATAAGAATCGGTAAGTTTCAAAAGAATCAGTAGTTAGCTTTTAAAGTTAAGGATCGATATTTGACAAAAAACCCGAGGATAGGAAGGGATAAAAATGCTGGAATGAGTTTTTAATATTTTTGTTTTTTAATTCTAAGCAATTTGAAATTTATATAAGTGTGACAATTAAATATATAGTGAAAAACTTTCAGAAAATATTTATTTTTCTCTTTTATGTTGTGTCCTATTTTAAGAAATCATTAGCTCAGATAGGAAGGAAAAAATTCGTTAAATATTTCAGAGTTGATATTTGAACTTTAATGCGCTTGTGCTTCATTTGAATGGAATTAGTTTGGACATTTCATTCGATAGGAAAAGCAAATGGATGTAATGGTTGTTAATCCGTTTATTGAAAAGAAAATGAGCCATGAAGGGAATCAATGGTTGCTTAAATAACAGTATTTATTGAAAAGCGTTTTAGACGTAAGGTATATGGAAGGGTTTTAAATTTTAACGCATTAATAAACTTATTTATAGTTATCTAAATCTCTTATTAGTAAAGAATTTCTTTGTTACTGTATTCTTCCAATGTCTTTACAACTTCCATATTTTATAAATGATCGTTTCAAAGGAATGTAGTAAGGTAATTTCTCAGGCTTCTTCCTTTGATAAGATGGTAAGACTATTAGATTCTAACGTTTAGTATTATTTTTTTTAAGATTATATTCTAAAGTATTTAAGAATATAAAATTTAAGTGGAGGAGTAAAGCTTATCATGGACTCTATGAGACACCGGTAGCGTTAGGAAGCCATGCGACCGCAGAATCTCTCTACAATTAACCACTATTAACAATGATTTGAAGGAGGGGGTTCAGTGGATAGAACATTTCTTTCCACGTAATACCAGACACACTCCAAAATTGAAATCAGGTGACCTAAATGGACAAATGAGCAAAATAATGCATGTTGAATGTTTAACAAATAGCCCGGAAACAATGCGGGTTGGATGCCACGGTATATTGTCTTATTGAAGGATCAGATCTCCAGTTGAAGGGGATGGAGCCCATGGTAATCAATGATATCAATGTAATGTAAACTTGTGATTGACGATGGCATACGTACTAAGGGGGTTTCCATTTCAGTCTCCACACTAAAACGGCTCCCTTTCAGCCTAAAGAGCACCCTGCTGGAACGAATAATTCGTTCATTCTTGGGAATTGTGTCGTTATTACACCCTGCAATCGTCATGTACCAACGTTAGTATGGACTCGTCAGTCCAGACATTTTTCGATACATCTTGGGTCAAATGGCGAAGTTCTCACCACTATGCGGGTTGGAAATTTTAGTATACGATAGTGGAAGGTAACGATACCAAGTGTTGTGGCTGCCATAATGTTTTTGTATACAAGCGATAAATAGCCTAGTGATCTCATGCAGTGAGTGGTTCTGATGAAGTAAGTCTAACCAGTGTTGTACTATGAACTGGCAGTTGAAAATCCATCTCTGTTGTCCACGCAAACTGACCATTGCGGATATGGTATTATCGAAATCGATATACTGACGGCATACCCAAGACCAGTGGCTCATGGAAATCCCATCATTCCTGAGATGGAGTCACCTTGTCGTCTGACTCTCAGAATTTATCCACAATAAAATGTTTTTTTTGTACTTTCGTTTCACTTACACTGAATCTGTTTATCAATAATTCTTTTAGCATCACTCTTCATAATGCCAGGTAACTGTTGACGGCATTTGCTTTCCATTCACACACACACGCATACACATCGCAAAAAAGAAACTTTAAAATAAAGAATAATGAAATATAAAATATTTTATAGAGTAATGAAACTAATAATTAAGACCAGAAAAAGGAAGATAAAGAAGATCATAATGGATACAAAAATTATTTAAATTTGTGTATCAAAATGAGCATCGATAAGCTTGGTTAACAAGTACCCTGAATCTATCTCCCACTAATCTAAAATTACTATAACAGGAACCTGGGTAACTCCATAAAAACAATGGAAAGAAATTATCTTGCTCCTCTAAATATTATTGAAGCTTAATAACTTGTTTATATAAGCATCATTTCGCTAATCTAACAACAAGAAACAAGATGGGCCGTTACACACGTAATTTTAAGTAATATCTAGCTTGTAACAATTATTCGTTAAAAATAGTTAAAATTTATTAAAGTATTATAATAGTTTGCATATTATAAAGAGAAAAATGAAGTTTAAAATAAAAATAAGAAAACTAAAATATTACATATTTTATTCAATAACATCAAATTATATTGCAAAGGTAGCACCATCTTTTTGCAAGTAAAAATATTATTTTGTAGAAAAATATTTATTGAATTTGAAAAATTACTATAAGTTCCCTTGTATCAGGTATTCTAACATTTGACACATTCTGTAACCAATAAACCTGTTTACCTTAATATTTTTTCTAGGAGAAAGTGTTTATTGAATTTTCCCCGAGGTCACGACACAGCGCTGCTTGCATTTTCACCCAGTATTAATATAATATTCAGTTTCCGTTTCAGTGCTGTATTTCTTGTTTCCAACGGATTGTATATAACATTTTCGTAATATTACAATTGTATTGCGTATAAAATGTGCCGAAAAGTAAAATTTTCTAAAAGTCTAGCTAGTGTTATTAATTTTCTATTGTGTTGTGTTTTTTCACTTCATGAATATTCAATAATAACATCATGATCAATGTTTGAATTCAATTTTGTAATTGTCTCTAGAATGGAAAAATATTCTGATGGATATTTATATCGTCTGCACTGGCTCAGAATACATACGTTACGTATATTCAGAAAAGACATACGTTACGTATGTTTTTTCATCGCTTAAGTTTTTATATAGTTGTTTATTTTCTGTATCCTAGTTAAAACAACATCAACTCTCGATAATCCGGTGAAATATCAAATACGGCACAGGGTTTGTCCCAAATATACTGGATTGTAAGGAAATTATACTATATTTCTATCTATAATAATGAAATCCAATGTTTGTAGTGTATGAAAACAAAATTTAGAGATATTAAAGTATTATTATGTACTCTCATATTTTCTAGATGTAAATGGTTTTTTAAGAAATTAATTGGGTAGTCATGAACTATTCAATAACTAAAGAATTTTAATTTTGTGAGACTTTTGAGTTACAAAGCTATTGTTACGTTGCCATAACTCTATAAAACAAACTCTGCTTATTGTTTCTACTGGAAGAAAAGTATTACAAAAGGAAAAATAAGTGCTTCAGAACATTTTAAAAATAAATTACTGTACAGACTGTGGAAAAAAATGTGACTCTTCATTTATTAGAGTGGCTTCTTTTTAGATATTTTTTGCAACTAAAAAAGCTTTACTTAATCTTGTAAGATTTTAGAAAAATCAGTTAAAATGGATAAAATAAAAAGGAAAAAAAAATGCTGTTAACATTTTTTTTTCCTTTTAGGTTCAAATAAAATTTTCAAAGAGCCCTTAAGATACATATGATGATAATGTCAATTATCATTTTCATGGTGAGAATACTGTTATTTTTTAATTCATCAAAAACAGATAGTGTTTGTAAATACATTTATTTCTCTTATTAATAAGTTTCTTCTTAATGCAGGATGCATGTGTTTATCAAATTCTTAAAAAAACAAATAACCCCCAATTAATAGATATTGTAAAAAAACTAATCCAATCATCACTGATTTAAAACATTGAATAAAATAAACATAATGATGATAAATGAAATGATGATAACGATGATAAACGATGAATAAATGAAATATTTGAACATTGAATACGGTTGTCTCTTTCCAACAGAATAAAATTAGATCTAAGTTTTATTATTTTTTTAATTTATACTAGCTAATATTATGAAAGAAATGATTATATTTTATTTTAGAAGCCGATAAGTAAGAAAATTTTAAATAGAATCTTTGGTGTAGTTTAAAGAACATTTTTTTTTTTTAAAGTTTTGCTTTGAAAACGTAATAAATCAAAAATTAATGCAAAAATAATAAGACAAAAAACATTGTTTACAAAAGTAAAAAACTAAAACTTTGAACTTATAAATAAATCACATGATAAAGGTTTTTTTTACTCATTTAAACTTATATAATTAAACCTATTCTTTAAGAATAAGACTTTGATGCTTTCTTAGCTAGCAGAACAGTTTCAATAATACACCTATTCTTCTACGAGAATAAAGCACTTTACCAATTTAAGCTAAATTTAATTTTTAATTTTCTCTACAAAATACACCTTTTTTCGTATTTTTTCAATTCTGTACTTATTCATTTCATATAAGTATTTTTTTGATTTTTATTTATTCTGCACATTTCTTCGTACTAAAAAAGCAAGTATTCGAAATTTTTCTAGCTTACTTTCTAACAAGTATTTTTATAATTCCTTAAGCTTTTGTGTAAGCTAATCTTAAATTTAAGACGTTTTCCAATTCCAGAAAAGGCTAGTTTTAGATTATCAGACTATAGAACATAGATTTCATGAGATATTTAAACGGGAAAATATTTTTTTCCCTTGAAGAATTGTTTTCTATATTGAAAGAGCAGAAACTGAAAAAAAAATTAAATCAAATTAAAAAGCACCTTAGTAAAGCTATATATGAGTTAAGTAACAAATATCAATAGTAAACTTATCTTCCATTTACTTAGAAAGAAACATTACCTTTTCGAATAAAAGCATTCCACTTAAAATAAACGAAGCGAAAGTATGAAAGGTAACTGGAAGTTATTTTTCTTGTAATAAGACTGAGCAAGAAGAAATACTTCAGGTTGAAGATGGAAGCAAATATTTAAAGATATCCAATACTGATGTTACTATCAATGCAGTCTCAGCTCTTGTATCAATAGAAAAAAAAGATCAAAATGTCTTCGAACAAATATCAGAGTAAGAGACAGCAAAAGTAAGAAGTAAGTGCGTGGGAAAGAACATTCTTAACAAAAGAGTTACTGCTGTGCGGGGGTTACACCTTTTATTCATATATATAAAGGATCGGGTTGTACTTGATATCCAGTTACTGGTAAAATAGTGAAAAAAGTCACATATTACATATTTTCAACAGTTTCATTACATGTGACAACTTTGGATAAAGTAAATGATTTATAATGATTGTGTACATTTCATTACAAATAAGTGCGAAATGGTAGAATCAATTTCACAAAAATATATAATTGTACATATATAATACTATCATAACATTGTAACTATTAAGATTTTATTCTGTATTATCAGTTTTTCTTCCAAAGAGCCCATTTTTATTTCCCAATGTTAATTTATACATATTGGTAAATTAATTAAAAGAAAAATTCTTCCACAAAGCAGCTGAGAGAGTAAAGGAGAGATAGATAAGTGTTGAATTAAAATCAGGAACAGTAGATGTTAGATAGCTTTTATATTAACAAAAGGCTCTGTATTTAAATTGTCTGAAAATCAAGTCTGAATAAAGATTTAGACGTTAATTCGTGAATCGATTCATTCACTAATTGCGTTTATTTCTCACTTCTGTTTAGTTTATTGTGATTTTCCATGAGTATTATAGATTGCTTTGTTTACCATTCTAGTTGAGACTTGTTAACACAGCTTATTTAAATAAAAATTATTTAGCTCTTAATATGTTCTCGCACAGCTTGGTAAATCGAATACGAAATACTTTGTAATTAATCCAGAAAACTGCTGTATTCTACTTCACAATAAACACATACCAAGTTTATATATGCATGAAGAATAGTTGGGATATTTCTTGTATACATCTAATAAAACATATAAAAAAATAAATTTACGTGTTTAGAACTCCTGCAAAAAGAATTACTTATTCTAAACATCAATAAGAATATAAGCAAATGCCCGACAAATGTAATGACTGTCGAAATTAATCACCATGCTTACTTTTTGTTTAATATCATCTATCTAATCCTATTTACTCAAAGTAAAACGTGAAGCTTTTTTTCGTTGCTAAGTTTCGTGTATCTTTGAAGGGAATGAAAAAAGTAAGTACGCAACCTTTTCTATAAAGTAAAGCTTGTTTGTTTTAGATGGGAGATTCTTTTTATTTGAACTTCAAGGTATCATGCCATTATTCACTGACATTTCCCTTCCAAGATAATATCTTCTTTCGTTTTTTCCATTTCAAAAAACATAGAATCACATATTTAAATTTTTACCAAGCTATACAATACTATATTTCCAGCTACATATTTTAATTTTTATTAATTCTGCATTTCCAACTACACATTTCAACTAATTGTTTCATGCGAAAGAATTATTGGAACTGTGTCCAGAAAGTCTGAGCTTTTTTGACGTCCAAAGAGAATTTCTTTCCACAAAGTTGAATGCACTGCAAGATCAAATTCTTAGGAGTAGAATGCGTGCTCGGTTGTCCCAGCAGGTTGAAAAATCTTGTAGTGGTGACGTGTAGAAATGAGTATCACTATTCTGAATCTCGTTAGATGTTAATTTTGGAGCATTTTCCGGTTTCTTCTTGCGAAGGGAAACGCGCAATTCAAATTTTAAAGTTTTAATGAAATAAGGATTGCTTATAGGAATGGTGTTGTGAATCGTACTAATGTGTACATATGATGTCACAAGTTTAAAAAATTCAAAAAAAAAAAAAAAAAAAAAAAAAAAAAAAAAAAATTCAAAATCTATATTTCGACCAATACTTGACTTTATATGCCCAGGATTGTAGAGAGACTCTCCTCAATGATGTTTTGCGCCAAGGGTAAGCAATTAATGCTGAACGGTACTGAGAAACTCTAAAAATTATGGAAGATGATACAGAACAAACGATGAAGAATGTGAACGGAACGAGAGTTTTTGTAGCTTGATAATGCACAACATTACACGGTCAACTTTACAAAGCAACTTTCGGACTTGTTCGGTTGGGACATTGCTCTTATCTGGCACCTTCAGAATTTTCATTTTTTTTCTCTTCTCTGAAATCGTTTGTGGATGGAAATTGGTTTTGAACAGTCGATGAAATCCAAAGTGCTGTCAAATAATGGACCAAATTCGTGGCGAGAAACTTTTTTGACGAAGGTACAAGAAAGCTCATCTTCTGTTCAAAAAATGTATTGAGAAGGAAGGAGAATGTGGAAAAACAGTGTTGTTTAATGTACGTATATGAATTTGTAAACTTTTCGAAAAATATATTACTTTTTCGATTCTTAAGAAATTGAGTTTTTTTTTATTTTGCGGACACGTGAATAAGAAAGTAAAAATGTGAATAAAAAAACGTGAATAAAAAAGTGAATTTTAAATGGTAAAATGATAGAAAAGTGAGTTTTAAATTGTATATACGCGTGACATGTCATACAAAAAAAAATGTCTTTATTTATGTTTTCACAAAAAAAGGACTTTTATGCTTCTCGTACACTTTCCTCAAAGTTTACTTCTACTTAAAACTAATTTTTTCATCATTGTAAAGTGAGGCTAAAAATTACTGAAGTCTTAAAAATTACGGGAATTTGAATTAAATTTAAAACTTAAATTTTTTGATTAAACTTAATATTTGAATTTATAATTATGTTTAGTGTGCAAAAAGTTATATTTATAAGTACTCTGGAGTGTTTAAAATTAAAAATTCAGTAGAGTTTAGGCAAAAAGTACCTAAAAGTAATACATTCCTTAGGAATGTAAATAAAACTATTAACTAATTAGTTGCTGATATAAAATTATTTATGAATATAAATATAATTTTCTTTACATAAACAATTATATAATTATATATGTATCTCAATCTGGCAATATTATTTCCATTGTATTTAACTTTAAAAAATGTAGAATATTTAAACTGAGCATAAAATAGAATAATTTTCCCTTGTCAAATATGTCTCATAATCTCAAAGGACTTTTATTTATTTTTATGATTTTAAAAATAGTTTAAAAACATTAATTTATGCAACAAATATTAAATTAAAATAATTATTATGGTACATAACAAAATGTTAATATTTAACTGAATTTTTTTTTTTTTTTTAAAAAAAAAAACCTCGTATAAATAAATATGCATAAATTTTTTTTACTACAATTAATTTAAAATGTGATGAAATAAACTTATAAAAAGATATTTTATGGTGTATGAACTTTTTACGGTGTTCTTTGATAAAAAAAAAATCTATGCATACTCGCTGTATAATCGCAGAAAATAATTAGCAGCAATAATATTATTTATAGAATTAAATAATAAAAAAGCATTCAAGAAATTCAGTGCATTTTTGAAGTTTTAGAATATAAATTTTTAAATAATCAAATAAATTTAAATTTAAGTGATATTATTTGTGTTGATATTAAAGTTTCAATTGCTTAAATTTTTATTAATTAATAATTAGAAGATGAACTGATATATCCTTTTTTGAAAATACACAAATCTTCAAAAAAGGTTAATTATATTAATGTTTTGGTAACAACATTTTTAAAGAAAAATAGAAATTTGATCAATATACTACATTTCCAATATATATTTATTTTAATTTCAGGTTTCATTTTCAATTAATAATTAATAAATAAAAAGGTATTATTTATTCATTGGTTTAACATTAATGGGAAGAGTTAATAAGATGTTTCTTTTATTTCTATTCAATTAAAACCAAATAAGTAAATGCATCTTCCAGGATTCGCAATGTCAAATGTTGAAGTGTTTTAACAAATAAATTAAAGAACAAGTTCAAATGTCATTTAAATAATCTAACAATATTATACGATTATTTGAAAATAGGAATGTCATTAAGTACCTCATGAAATCTAATTATCATTCAGATGATGTTATTCTGCATCGTACTTGAACATGATAGCATGTTAAATATTCTTATTTATACAGAGCAGTTCCTATAAGTATAATTTTTAGAGTACAATATGTCCATATTGTATCTTTAATACTGATATCTTATTTATAGGCCCCCAAAATATCCTGCAATTTAATACCCCTAAATTTTTTTTTAATGAAGCAAACTAAAGTATTTCAAGACATAATTACGTTTTCAAGCACCTTTAAAAATTATATAAAGAAATTTAATAGACTTAAGAGCTCATTACAAAGTTAAAAGAATGAAACTAGGGAAATAATGCTGAATTAAAGCTATCCTTTCTTTTATGTTTAAGGAGGATTTGAAGCAGTAATTACCTTTGCAATGATACTTAAAACTGTCGCCTTGCTCTGCATTGTTACAATCTTTGTCATGAAAGTGTAAGAATTACCAAAAGTATAATTAGTACATTCTTCGCAATGTTAAAAGTTAAAGAATATTATGGTCGCATAGTTAAACAATTTCAAGTGAGTTAATTGAAAAGTTAAATTAAGACAAATCATTCATTAAATCAAGCTATATAAGTATCAGAGTTTAAAATAAAGAAAATTTATATTTGATGAAAAGGTTACATATGTATTCTGAGAGTTTGCTTATGACTATATTGGTATCCTTTTTCTGTAATTTAAGTCATAATTATTTTGAATAAATTAAAACCAAAAATCATATTGTACAAAACACGTTCCATTCTAAAATATGAATACTTGAGTATTTTTCTATTTTGTACTATTTGTTGAATGCATGCCTACCTATAATGCGGGATTTTAATACTTTAAAATAAGTTTTAAAAATCTTTTTGAAGTTTATTTGCAACTACGACATTTTAAATCATTAGAAAAGTTAAATGCTTCGAAGAAGCATTACATTTTATTTATCAGACTTTTAGACTGTTCTAAAATAAAATGTTTTCTGATCTGCCAGTAACTAAAGCATCGAAATGTTATTCAATACTATCAAGTGAATATCTTTAAGGAAAACTCTGTCGGAAATATGCTAACACATGTTCTGACTTCGTTCTTGAATGATGTAACTACTTTTCATGAAGCAGAGTTCCAATGTAATAAATCCAAGAAGTAACATAGTGAACGTGAAGTCAGTTCCTTTGAAATTATATAACCTTATTTATTTGCACCTGAGTTATGAGTGAAATAAAATATTTAAGATTTATATTGCGTTATTTAAAGTAGGAAAGAATATATTTTTACTTAAATTTATCAGATTTCAATTTTGAATGGTTTGATAAGTATTTGAGGATACTATGTTGCATGATTATTCTGTTTTCAGAAACGCCAGTTCTCTTAACATTTTTAGAGCAGGATATATTTTCTCATGCATGTTTATTAATTCCTTTCACTTAAAAGTGTTCAACGTTTTGACTACCAGAGAAGCAGTACCTTAACTCTTATAACTTTCCATTTTTTTTGTACAATTTTTAGTAGTAATGATATGAAATCTAGGTTTTTTTCCTGTAATGAAATATATGAATGTTTCATTAAAGAAATTTATTCCTTGAGAGGGCGAGATGCTCTATAATATTTTTAATGCTACATTTAAGATGATTTTATTATTTTCATGTTTGTTTTTTTGTTTCTACAAATAAGCCTACATTCAATTCTCGAAGATGCTATTCGCAAACGGATTGTATAATAATTTGAACTGAATATTCAGGGTTAATTATATTAGAGGTAATTGAAATGAGAGGTAAGTTAATACTGTGAGTTAGGGATATTATTTTATTTTCTTACATAAAATACCAATCAATGTTATTTAATTTCAGATACATCGAATCTGGATTTAAATAGAGTTGTTAGATCGAGCATCTGTTTTGTTCCTATTTATTTTCCATATATATATATATATATATATAATGAAATAAGTGTTCAAATATAAGAAAAAAATTAAAAATTGAAAAGAAAACATGCAAATAATTTCATAGATAATAAAAAAGTACGAAGAAAGCAGCTAATAAAACAATTTTTATTTGCCGAAACTAGGAACATAAGAAGCAGAAAAAAATGACACAACAAAGCATTTAAGAGAAAGAGGAAAGAATACTAAACCATTAAAAATTTGGAAGAAGATATGTCTTCTTCCAAAGACATATAAGAAGGACACACGAACGGTTCCAAAGAACGGTTCCCAAAATTTCAGAGCTCTAGCTTAATGGGAAGTTGGTTAAATAAATAATAGACAATTTGATGACACACTGATACACATACATACAAACACACACCAAGTGAAATACATAACAACGTTAAAACTAACTAAAATTAATTAATCCGGTAAATTAAATGGTTAGAATACAGTTTAGTCAAACCACTCTTAGAGACAGAAATTATTTGGCGGTATTTTGCCAAATGTTGCTAAATTGGTCCGCGAAGCGGACTTAACATTCAAAAAAAAAAAAAAAAAAAAACGCCAAGTTTGGCAATTATTCAAATTGCGCTAAGTGATTGGGCTAAACTGCATTATTTAAAAAAATATGAGTTAAAACTTGCCGCAAACGTTTAAATATTGCATTGTTAGGCGAGTACGAACGATTCCCAAAATTTCAAAGCTCTAGCTTGATGGGAAGTTGGTTAAATTAACGATCGAAAATTTGATGACACACACACACCAAGTGAAATTCAGAAAAACGTTGTAAAATGCATATTTTTTTAGATGCAAAAAGCTAGAAAAAAGAAAAGATATTTCGCTGAACAATTAAGAATGAGAACAAATGACGGAAAAATACATGTCAAAAATACAAGAAGATAAACTTCAAAATATCAAAAATTGCCAACCTAGGCATGAAAAACAATGAACTCAAAGAAGAGAAATATACTTAAGGTTGAAAATGAAATATAACATTTACAAATTCTGAATCTGGCTTATGAAAAATTAGAGGTTTAACATGTCTTGAAGGCTCAACGTTCTGTATAGAAAAAATGTTCTATAAAATTATGAAAATTCTATACAGTTCAAACAATACCAAATACCACATTACAATACAAGAAACTAAATAAGAATATATATATATATATATATGAAATGATTTATACATAACTTTAATTCAATAATTTCTCTTAATAATAATTTAATTATATATTCTATCCCATTCTCTAATTCAAAAGTAAAAAGTTTGTTCTTATTTCCTGATCTCCTTCCAATTAATCTCCTTTAATATTAAAATTATTTGGCCCCAAAACATTTTAAGAAGGAAGCTAAATTAAAAAGGCGTAGCTTGAAATCCTAGAGGGAAAAAAAACCCCGCTGCCTCACAGCTTAAAACTCCGAATAATATTTTTTTTATTTTCAGTCATATCTTGATTCCAGTTCACATACGATTTAAGGTAATACATCAATCCATAAGTTATTAAATACTTAACTTTTATAAATGTTTTACTTCAATCCAATAAAAAAATTAGGAGAAATTTATTACGATATATTTTAGAAAATTGAGTTCATTTCTGGTGAAATCAGGTATCAGACATATATTGCTTATATTTTATTTTAATCCAATAAAAAAACCTGTAGAAATTAATTATGTTGCATTTCTGAATATTAAATTCATTACTGGGGAAAGTAGACATAAAAATATGCATAAAAGGAAAACAAATATTTTAAAAGTGGTCAGGTATGACATTTTTAGGTTAACTAAAACAATAGCTTCTTGAATGGCTTAACACTTTAAAATATTGTAAAAAATTAAGAAATTGCTTAATAAAAAAGTAAAGTTATCCGCTTGTGTTTGATATATACTTGAGTTCGCTACATAGAGTAATTCTATAATAGTAAAATCCTATATATGATGAAATTTCTTTCATATTAAATAATTTTTATATATCAGATATAACACCAATATGTGAAAAGGAAAAAAAAATCAGGTAACACAAATTTTATTTCAATATAGTAAATAATAGTATATATCATTTTTATTTGTTATCTTTATTGTAGCATTTGTAGAGAACTATGTTTTCAAGTGTTCTCTAATTAGATGGAGAGGAAGTTTATAAAGTATATCACGAGTTCAACTTTCATTTCAAAATTTTATGAAATCATTAATTGTTTTTTTTAAGCTCTAAGTATCGTTGAATGTTATGTTTATATTAAAATATACTTAATAAGAACAAATTGGTAAAAAAAATTTAAAACTAGAATTGTGTCTTCCTATATGACAAGTGTTCAGATAATGCACGAAAAACTCCCAATATATTATTATTATATCCCACTTTTATTATTATTTTTATGTATTTCAGATTTGTAGTTTACTGTTCTAAATGCCCACAAATGAGAGAGAGAAAATTTGATCAAATCTTCTTTAATTCAAAGGAAAGTAAGATATAATTAAACACTTGAATGTACCTTAGTTTTTGAGAGATTGCATGGATAATGCAAGTTTTCACTAAAGTGTGAGATGAGAAGTATATAGAAAAATGAATCTTAATTATATAAAATTTTTCCCTTTTATGCGTAAGGTGGGATTTGAAATTTTATAATGACCCTTTGAATGAGATTTAGATTTACTCTGTTACCATTTATGTCTCATGTGCGGATTCCGTGTATAATTGTATTCTAGTGATAATAAAAATTCAGTAATGTTATGATTACATAGCCAAGCAAAGTAATTGTTATGGTAATTAAAAAGCAAAAATATTAAGCATTATTTATTAAACTGGATCCTTTAAGTATAATAAATAAGAAAATGAAGGAGATAGTTCAATAAGAAAATCTGAATAAATCAAATATTCAAGACTTGTAGTAATAATAGTAAATAAAAAGAAGTTTGAAAAAAAAGTTCATAATCTAGACATTACACAGGGTAATTCAAATTGATTCATCCGATTTCAAAATTCCATATTTTCATTAATAAATGACACTGAATGAGAAGTAACACATGGATACTAAGGGAAAATATAAATTTCCGTCACAAGTGCTCGATAAAACTTCCTTTAGTTGCACGTATAATGTCCATCCAATATATAAATTCCTGCTAAACGCGTTGTAAAGTATCAGTGGTAATTAATTATACAACGTCAGAAATCTGTTTTTTAAGTTCAAATAAATGTGACGGTAATGGTGGCGCATACACTTTATTTTTTCCAGACTTTTAAAAGAAGACATCACATGGCATTAAAAAAGGTGATTTTGGAGGACAGCTGTGTAGCATCAAGTAAATATATCCAGTGCGATAGATGTAACTGCGAAGTAGCTCCGTGAAAGCTTCTAAAACAGCTTTCGTGAAATAGCTTAACGACGAACTCACAAAGCCTATCTATTTGTCATTGTATAAAACAAGAGTTTTCTTTTGTATTCATGTATCGCTTGTCATTCTGTATCGTTTATTTTTGAAAATACGAAACTTTCAAATTGGATGAATCATTTTGAATAACCCTACATATTTCAGACTTTAAAAATATTAACATATTTTATCGAATAATTAATTTTTCTTTAAAACTTTTTATCAGAAATTTAGGAATTAAATATAATAAACTAACCCAAATTGTGCTTACACCAAATTGTGCTTACACCAAATGTATTTAAAATTTATTTGGTTTTAAAAATAATTTTAAATGTTTCTTCTGAACAGAGATG
Source organism: Nephila pilipes (assembly GCA_019974015.1). Classification (NCBI taxonomy): domain Eukaryota; kingdom Metazoa; phylum Arthropoda; class Arachnida; order Araneae; family Nephilidae; genus Nephila; species Nephila pilipes. The sequence continues at coordinate 149,249 of BMAW01130367.1, read as the reverse complement.
AGTTTTTTAGAAGTATTTGTTTTTGCTCTTCCATCCAAAGGTAGAAATGAGATTCGATTTGAATAGGCTTTATGCTAATAATACGGTAAGTGGTTTATGCAGTTTAATTTAATTATTTAATAGTATGAAATATTTCCAATGAAATATACCGAAAAAGAAAAATTAAATTAAAATTTTTTGAGTAGAAGATGTATAGTTTTGAGTAGATTTCAGTGGAAGATTCAATCATCCTCCCGAGAATAATTTGAAATTAATAGTGTTAAAACTTCACACACGCATACGACACTTCCTTTACCCTTACTTTTTGTTAATTACATTTTTAGCTAATAATCATTTGCTTATAGCATTACTGTTTTCTTGACACAAAAAGAGATCAAGTTGTATAAACAACAATTCTTTATTTATTTTCCTTATTCACGAGGATCATCTCACTCACTTACATCAGCTCCGCTCGGAGACTAGGGCAAATCTGAGGGAATTGTGTGACATCTTACACTCACCCCTTTACAACCCTCACCCCTTTACAGGAGGTTTTAAGCACGGGAGATAACAATAGTTAAAAGAAATGTTAATCATCTATAGCCTTTGACCAATAACTATTCAAAAAATTCTAATCAGTAATAAATAGCCTTAAGGAAAATTGAAATATATTTTAATACTACTACACAATTTCTCAATCATGTTCAAAGTAGTGCCATGTACAAACAAACAAAGTAATTGAAACAATTTACACACATGTTTTAATTCATTATTCAGGTACTGATAAGTGCTATAGGCTTCGGATTAATGTGAAAAATATTAATAAACTTTTTATGCCTGAATCGAATTATGTATTTGTTATCTAAAATTATTCATCTGCCTAGTTAGTTTTATATTCTAACTAATCCAAGCTTCAGAAAGAAAATATTAACCTCCCCACAAACGAATAAAAACAGACTTTCAAATTTATTTATTCGATTTCATCAAACCTATGAAGAATCTCAAAAAGTGATATTGAAAAATGTAGAACATAAAAATGAGATGTTACATCGTAAGAAAATGTCTGAATGAAAAAGAAAATATATGAAAAATTTGGTGGTAAATTATCCCCTTCCATTTATTTCCGTAAAGTCGTAGGGGTCAAGAATTTAAAAGACTACATTTATTCAACTTAAAGTGCATAGAAGCATTTACTTTCTTTTACATGTCTTTTTTATATAACACTATTTTTTATATTATTACAAAGTAACTTACAAAAGTAAAAAAAAGTTTTTTTTGCGTTAATAATATATCCTTTCTGGTAAATTTTGTTCGGCAATAAATTGATACATATGTTAGTAGATAAAAAAAAATTCTTGCATATTTTAGAATACTTGAACATTGTTACATGATTCCTCCCTTTTTGACTAATGAAAATCAGCATTTTCTATTAAATAGGGAAACTAATTGAGACAAATTGTAAATGCGTTCGGCACAAGCATATATTAAAACAAAGACTATTTATAGATTTAGATTTTTGCAGAATGCCTTCATAATTTTGAATTGAAAATATTGTTAGACCAGATCACAAGAGTAAAAAATTACAAAGTCTTTGAAAATAGTAAAAATAAATGATTTTGGATTTAAATATCCATCAAAAAGTTTTTTAGAAATTTCGTATCTCAAATAATGTGTTTTTAATATTTGCATATCTTAATTCGAAGCATTCCGAAATTTATAAATAAGGGAATAAGAAAAAAAAAAAAATCTGATGCTTCAAGAAAATAGTTATTTCTATGAATATAACATTTTATTTTTCAAAAATCATTAAGCAGATAGAATTAGAACTTCCGTAATCGATTTTAGGATTTTAATCAGTTTATCGTATCCGAATGGAATTAGTTTTTACAATATATTCAAAGAATAGAGCAAATGGCGGTTGGAAAAGCTAACTGAATTTAAAAAGAAAGCTTTAAAGGAAATCAATGTTTACGTTTGAAACAGCATTTATTATAAAAGAAAAGGACAGGAGTTATCACGAAACTTAAAATTAGAAAATATTAATTACATGCAATGCGTCTAAAGTTGGAGGAATTTAAAACCTTTAATTTTCTAAAAAGAGTAAAAATGAATTATTTGTGAATTAAATGCTCCCCCAAAATATTATTCGATTGTCTCTATCTCAAATATTATATGAAAATATTTCTATTTCTCAATTCAAAGTGTTTCAATATTTATAAATATGGGAATAAATTGAAGTCTGAAATTTTTGAGAAATATTTATTTTCATGGCTACAGTACTCTAGTTCAAGCAATCTCGAAGAAAAAAAAAGGAAAGAAAGAATTATTTAATTTTTCATGGCTGATATTGGAATTTTAATCAGCTTGTCGTTACAGAATGGAATTAATTTTGGCACGGCATTCAGAAAATAGAAAAATTATCCATTCTAACAAATAATGCACACAAAAAGAAAGCTATAAAGGAAATCAATTATTCTCTTCGAAACAGCATTTATCACCAAGAGAATGTCGGCGGATTTTAAATTGGCAGTACCAGAAATGCTTAAAACTATATTGATTATTAGATGGTCATGTCTAGTGCCTCGAATGCTTTTAGTGTTAAAATATTTTTTATTATTCCTATACATCGACTATTTCAGTACTTTGTAAATATTCATTTGAAAGGAAAAAGTAAAGTTATATATATATATATATATATATATATATGCAATGATTTAACTTAATTACCATTAATTTCTCTCGCTATAATAATTTAATTTACTAAATTTACCCATTATCTCCTTTAAAAGATAATGTTTATTCGTATTTTCTTATCACCTTCCAAAGTATCCTTTTATTTATTACATCACGCGCTCTTAAAACTGGTTAAATCCGCTTAAGCCAGTTATAAATCTGTCAAAACAATCCCTTTTAATTCCCTATCTATTATGATATTTCCCTGGAATTCCTTTATTCATACCACGTGCCTTTGACTTTTCAAAAGAAATTTCCCTCATATATAAACACAGCGAGAAGCGCTCTCTTTTTTTGCTTTCTTATGATGCAATAGCTTGAGTCAAAAGGCGGAGTGGAAATGGTCTCTCTCTCCGCTTAAAATAAAAGTTCCATGAAAATTCAATACGCCTCCTCGACTGTGTTATTTCAATGACTTACATTCAATAGTTATAAACAAGAGAAAGATGATATTATGTTACATTTAAAGCCGGCAAGATCTTTACATTTAATGCCGGTAGGATCTTTACAATTAAAGTAGACAGGATCACCGATGCTAACCCCATTGGAATTACTTGAAAAATATTAATATTTAGATTTAATTTGTGTGAGAGAGAGACCGTGCCGATCAATTCTCTGTAAATAATTCTACTGGACTTCCGCTTTCCAATGACCAGGAACCATACCGATGTAAGGACCTTGAAACCCCGCATGAAAACCGCCAGCAAAAATCAACAGCGAGGCCAGTCTCTCCTGACGATACACCAATGCCGCTGAAATGCTGAGAGCGATAGAACATCCCCATCAATTTTCAAGGACTTTCTTTCACTACATATCTTCTGAGAGGCGCCAATATGTTCACCCTATATCATTCGAAACAGAACTAAAGTGGACTTCTTCTAATTAGGAACCAGTGCAAGCGCAACCATGTATGTGAACTTAGAAATATATATATATATATATAGTAACTCATGTTTTTAGTGGAAAAATATAGTTTAATGTTATTTTTTCCAGTCCTATGCAAGTACATTTAAAAGGGAAATGCAGTTAAGTTATTAAAATGTGTTGTTTTTGACTTAAAGCTTCTCTGAGATAAATCACTTTAAAAGTTTAACATGTTTTCATGCGAAGGCCCTTTCTTGAAAATTCTTTAAAAATTACATATATTGGCATTGATATGTATAAGAAGGGAACATCTAATGGAAGCACTGTATGAATTTAAAATTCCAAGTAAACTGAATAGAAGACTTGTAACGTGTACACTGATTAGCACCAGCTGTAAAATTAAATTCATGAGTGCTCTCTCAGAGGTCCTAAGTGTTAATAATGGTGTTCGACATGGTGACTCTTTCAAGTCTTCTCTTCACTATTGCGCTGGGAAACAGTTACTCGCGATTCAAGTATCGATACTCACTCAAACATCGACGAATCAGTTCAGTTCTGGCTAACGCTAATGATATTGATATCATTGCTAGGAGTGTCCCAGCCTTAAAAAAAAGCATTCCCTTATTTAGAAATTGCTGCAAATCGCACGGGATGGTCAATAAATGAGTCTAAAGCCAAGAATATGTTTGTAATGAAAACACCACTAAAAGCGACACTCAATAACTTAAAAATTAGCCCTTGTGAGTTTGAAACTGTACCATATTTTCATTTCCTTGGATAACTGTTTAATGCAAAAAATGATATTATCTCTGAGGTCTAAAATTGTATTTTACTGGCCAACAAAACGTTCTTTTGATTCTACTCTTTACTGAGGTCCTGTATTCTCTCCAGAAAAAGAAAGCTTCTTATTTATAAAACTATTCTCATTAGGCCTTTCCTACTGTATGGCTGAGAAACTTGGTTTCGAATTATAAATGGAGAATAAAAAATTTGAGTTTTTGAGAGAAAGGTTCTCAGGAGTATTCTCGGTGGTGTCAAAGAAAATAGTCTTTGGCGAAGACGTTTTAATTCCAAAATTTATAAAATTTTAATTGAGCCTGATATCATTAAATGTATTAAAGCGAAATGATTAAACAAGGCTTCTCATATTATTAGAATGGATAAAAAAAATCCAGTAAAGATTTTTATTGCAAAACCTTTTACCAGTCGGAGAAGAGGAAGACAAAACCCCTGGAAGATTCTCTGGAATCGGATTTTAAGGTGGTTAGGGAGAGGAACTAACTGGTAGGGACTACGGAAAAAGGAAGGTCATATTGGAGGAATAAGTACCATAATAATAGGAAATATAAATTTTAAAAATTTCAAACTATTTTAGAAAAAATTGTTTTCAAAAATCAGAAAAAATAGAAATGAATTATTAAATAAATTAAGAAATATATAAATATAACTAATATAAATTTAAATATGTGACCATTTATATGAAATAAACATTTTTATTTCTGTAAGAATTTAGATTTAGTATAAGCTACACATACAACAAACCAATGTGGACCTTTTTAATTTACAAAACGAAATATTTATCCCAAACTCTGTAAGTACGAGGGTAGTTCAAAGAGTACTTGTATTTAAAGACAGATGCCATCATAACGCAGATACCATTGGATACTGCCATCTGTTAAAAGGAATCAAAACAAATGTGACGTTAATTCATTAGTTAATTTTGATTTGGTAGTCATATGCTGCCAAATCAAAATGTAATTGATGTCGAATCGAGTTGTCGACCTCATTTTACGTCCAGTTGTTATGTCTGTTAGGCCTGGATTTATCATTATACACCATAAATAAAGCAAAAATCAAAGCTTTGGGAAGATTCCGTTGTATTCTTTCAAAAAAAAAAAAAAAAAAAAAAAAAATCACGAAAATAGTATCAACAGCCAGAAAAGTTATGACGAAGAATTTTTGAGGTGCGAAAGGCGAGGTCATTTGAGATCATGATCAATGACCTCAATTGGTTTTTGATTTCATGATCCCGAATACGAGTAACTGAGATTTAGCTGTCAAGTGAGTCATGATGCTTACTGAAAACAAACCTTTTTCGGTATTACAAACTCCATTTCTTGGAAATTCTAGGACTTATTGACCTCGTATTTAAGTATTTTTACTAATTCTCTCAAAAATTGTTGTTCTTGAAAATTTGTCATTTGTCGTTTAATTTTATAGAAAAGGATTCATCTTAATACAATCAACGCGTTTAGGGATCCTACTTGTATAATAAAACATAGGATATTGTGAAATATTTATACCACTTTCTACTTTTTTCTTTGCAGCATTTAATGAATTTTTAAACTGATGTTGCTAATAAACATTTTTTAGATGTTTTCATTTTTGATGTACAATTTCTGTATTGCAAAGTTTGATTCCTCACAAACTAAATTGATTTCTTCTAAAATCGTAACTCTGTTTATATATTACATAAAATACAGGGAAGCCATATTGAATATTTAGAAGGATAGATAACTTTTCAAACATGAAGGCGTCAATACGTTATTTAACATTTTCTGAGGTAAATTGCTGTAGTCGAATAAGGCATGAAGAAGATAATTATTTATTATTTAATAACTCCGCTATATTTGCAATTTAAATCCTTTCATTCTCCATTTAGATAAAATTTAATTATGTTTATCATTTTTTGAAATCTTTTGTGTAGAAATATCGAAATTCATAAGTTTCAGACAGTATCAGATATTAAAGATAAGCGTTTTTTAAAGTTTAACTTAAATTTTCCTTTTAATAAATTTAAATGTATCCTAATATAAAAAGAAAAAAAAAAAAATCAAAGTACATTAGATACACTTCCGAACATCAGGGAATGATTGTAAATATTCTTTTATTTAAAAAATACTGAATGTTATGCTTTAGTTTGTTATCAGATAAACTAATTTTAAGAATTTCATTTGTATGAAACGCACACACATTAGACTTAGAAATCCTAAGGCATGTGTCATAATATATTACTTTTTATAGAAAATTGGTACAATTAGTTAGTATATTTAATAAAATGACTTTTAGAAAGCTTATTATGAGTGGGCTAAAGTAAATAACAAAGCTTCTTTTTTATTTACTAAATGTATCATTCTCACATAAGATATACTTAGTTTCAAACAATTTTACTTCCTTCGTAATCCAGATTGATGAAATAATTTACACATTTTTCAGGGAAATTGCTTACAAACCAGTACTAAAAGTTATTTATGTTACTTCAATATATTGCAGATTTACTTCTATTGTACAAGTTTGGTTAACAAAGTATTAGTATTTGAAGACTGATGGCGTTTCTAAGGCAAGTTGATGTTACCATTCTGTGCTTCCATCTGATAAACCACGCAAAAAACAAATTTCACATTGATTCATTGTTTAGTTTTAATTTGGTAACCGTTTCCCACATCTAATTGTCGTGATTGATGAGACTTGGATTCATAATTATGCATCGGAAACCAAGACAGAATCAAAACAATACGCGCTTCCCATGAATCTGTTCCAAAGAATGTGAAGATGGCTGGAAAAGTTATCTCGTCGAATTTAAAAATGCAAAAGTTGTTATACTTGCAGCGACTCTCTTCTACAACAACGTCAGAAGTTAAAAGGTCTTACTTAACCAGCCAGAAGAGATATCTTTTCAGCCTGGTTGGTAGGACCGTCAACTTCGGACCCACTAGTCCAGGATTCGAAATAACGCTGCCGCATCAAGGTCATCAACTCTCTCCTCCTAGGGGTTGGAAAACCACCAGCCGCCGAATTGGTGAGTCAGGACTTGAACACTAGATGGCAGCACAGCCTGTATCTACTGATTGCATATGCCCCGATGCAAAAACACTTGCCTCTGTACGTCTAATACAAAACGCACTCAAAATCACGACTCATGATATTCCGGCTCTGGCGCACGTGTCGATGAGACCCGCCACTCAACACGAGACAGCCGATGACTCAAATGGAAACTGTCCTAAGCAAAACTCAATTCAACAGGGAGGGGATTTTATCAATTGTAGTTTTCGCTGAAAAAATCAAAGAAACAACCTTCTGAACAAACAAATGATTCTCTTCGTATCATCACAATGGTACTGGAGGGGGAGTTTGCGGCGACTCACTTCTACAACAACGTTAGAAGTTAAAATTCCTTACTTAACCAGCCAGAAAAGATGTCTTTTCAGCCTTGTTGGTAGCACCGTCAACTTCGGATCCACTAGTCCAGGGTTCGAAACAACGCTGCCGCATCAAAGTCACCAACTCTCTCCTCGGGGTCGGAAAACCTCCAGCCGCCGAATACTTTTAGACTTCTTAGAAAAAGAAAAACTTATCAATGGACAATACTACATTGCGTATTATCCCCTTCCCATTTCGTATTCATTACACGAATATTTTTTGAACCGTTCTCGTATTTACCATTACAATGATATTCATTATTTCGAATTATAATTAATATTATAATGTGGCTTGTATGCCAAATTAACAGTATCGATGCGATGACCGAAATACAAATGTTACCCAGAATGTTTAGTAAGCTTTTGCATAGTTAATATAAATTTATGATGGATGACATTTGAATGGTTGCTTCATAATTAATCGAAAATCGAATAACAGATATTGTCCATTCTCCCTAACTTTGTGACCGATATGCGGAGTTTAATCACATTGCTCTTGTGTTATAACTGCTGTCTGTATATTAAGTTATATTTACTGAATTCATTACCGTTGATTGAGATGTACTATTGCATATGAATTGATTGAGGTTCTATAAATTCATATCCAATATGTATGACATGAACTTGTCTTCCAGTTCATCAGATTTATTCAATTATCACTATGAAATTAATATTAATACATTACAATTAAAGTTTTTTACGGACTGTCATTCACAGAATAATATTTCAATGACATTTACAGATAAACGACAAATCAGATCCGAATTTATATTTTACCTGAATATATCTTTATTGTATTAAACTGTTTTAATATTTTGGATGTGTTTGGTGTTATGGCAATTTATGTATAGTTAATATGTTTGAATTGTAAGTAATATGGATTCGAAAGTTGAATATAGACGAAGATCATGGTTATTTAATACATGTAACATTCATATTAAATGGAAAATTAAAAACTTTTGTTTTAAAATTAATCATAGATTTAATTAAATAGAAATGAATAGTTTCATGCAAACTTTAAGCAAAAGCTATTTATTAGTGGTTAAAAATAACCTTAATACATGATTTTTAAAATTTCACTCGTGTAAATTTTGTTTGATATTAATCATAACAGGTGCGAAATCTCATGGAACTCAAAGGGAAATGCGAGAAGAATAAAATTACGTTAAATCTAAAGATTTAATTTTTAAATGTGTAATGAAATTCCTTTACATCCATTTCGAATTTGAAATCTTTTCCTACTTACTTCTTTTTGTTCTTTTAAACTTATTTTAATTTTTCATAGCACTCACGAGTTCAAAATCCATTAAACTTAATCTTATATTTTTAAAATTCATTCTCAAAGATCTATTTAATCTTGTTTATCCTCTATTAATTTTGTTTATCTCTTGTTTATCTTCTAAAGCGAACAAAGAATCAGAAGGAAAAAAAACTATACCATAATATTTTTTCAAATATTTAATTTCCAGAATATTTATTTGTTTTGATATTGAACTTTTTATTGTTTATATTTTACAGTTTATTTCTCCTTTTTTTTTTGTCTTGCTTCACATGAAGTTTAATCATATTTCGAATCACGATTGTTGCGTCTGAAAGAATCCCAAGATGTTTGTTAAAACTTTTAGTTCTTTATTGATAACAATATTATCAAAGTGGATTATCTCTAACAGAAACTGAAAACAGAATATTTTTACTATATTAAATAAACACACTGCTAAAGAGTACAGTTATGTACAAAAATCGAATTGAAAGATAGATATTTTCTTAGAATATTTTGAAAACTCATTTTTCATGTTAGAATATTGTTAAAAATGGAAAAGATGATTACACACAGTTTATCATAAATAGCAAATAAAGAGATATTCCACATTTTATGTCTGAAAGAAATTCATGTAATAATGTGTTTCGAAAATAATTTTTGTTGGTAGACAGAGGATCTAAAAATGATATTTTCATGTAGATTTCTGTTATTCAAAACGAGTGAAAATTAAAACGTAATCAGACATTTTCTGTTAAATGAAATGTATACATTACTTCAAAAATTTTCATATATAAACTTATACGTCTTCGTTAATATAGGACAGAATTTGTTGTAATTTAAAAAGGAATAAACTAAGCAAATAATAAATAAAAGCGCACTGAAACATTAAATATGTATAAATTTTTAATTGAGTTATGTTGATTGAAAATGTTATAATTTGTTTTAAATGCAATGAATTAAAAATATAATTTCGTACAGTTTTTAATCAGTGAATATTCGTTTTGAAATTAATTGTGAGTTTTTATCCATTTTTATTTACTTTTTTTATATCAAAGCAATAAGTTAAAAATAATAAAAGCACTCTGTATTAAATGTATGTTTCTTTTATTTCTTAAATTAAAAAATGAAACTGTTTTAAACTTCTTAACATTTAGATTATAATACAATTAAAACTAAATAATGAGAATTATTTAAAAATAATACGGTGATAACCAATTTTGCTTTATTATAAATGTCATGTTTGACTATAATTTTTTTGATGAAAGGTTTGGCATATACTCGTACCTAGTTAACAAAGTTCTTGAATGTGCCAATGAGACCTAAAAATTGAGATTACGAACAATTCTAAAACAATTAAAATAATATAAGACTTCTATCGAATGTGAAAAGTTTTTATAAATGAAAATTTGTTTAGTTAATAATAAAACTTTGTTATAGTACTCAAATGCTGAACAAAAATGGATTAAAACCAAGTCATTACTATATATTCATTTTTCATTTAACTTGAAAGGAAAGTTATTTTGGATAGAATTTTTAATAACTTGAATTGAAGCGTAACTTCCCTACTTCATTTCAAGACAAGTTTATCAAAAGGAAACATGTGTTTCAACATAAAAGAGAAAGAAAATAGTACGAAAATACATGATACTTATAATGTTATTCAATGCAAGCTATATTTTTGAATCAATGGAAAGAGAGATCAATAAGCTCTCGAGAAAATATCAAAGTAAGAAGAGGAACAACAGAAATAAGAAATTAGTGCGTGGGTGACATTTTTAGCGAAAAAGTGTGAGTGTTGTGACATCTCTATCTCTTTTCTTTTATTCAAGATGACAATGACTGATATCTACTTAAGGTATGTGCCTACCCTAAAAATCACAGTTTTCGTGAGCATTTTCGAAAGTTTCTTCTTTCTTTTTATTAAATCCCACGTATTTAATATTTCAAAAATGCTTTGCAAATATATAGCTCAGATTTTATACCAGAAATTCAGTTTAAAGCGACCGGAAGTGGAATTTTTCAAGACCGAAACTAAGCAATAAAAATGGAAAAATTGTATTTAAACAGCTGTTTCTTCATTTTGTGATGAAGACGTGAATAATGTGAATGCACAATTTACTTTTTAAAAATAGAATATAATTTTATTTAGTTATTTACTATAGTTGTAAGTGTATTTGACAGCTATTTTTTTTACTTAATTTTGATTTATAGATTTGCATTTTCTGGAAAACTGCGATTTAATTTTTTTTTGATTGCGATTAACCCCATTTCTTAAAAGGTATTTAATATATGCAAAAGAAGTTTTACCCTTATGTTTTGTATGTCTCTAGGTATGTTATGAACCTCAAACAAAGATTTTAAACGTATAACTATTTATTTTGGAACTATTGTTATTTAAAAAAGTGATATATTTTTTTTGTAAAATCATGTTGTGTTTATAAGTTTTGGTACAACTCAATAAATTTAAGAGGTGACAGCATTTTTTTGCTTCCCAAGCAGATAAATGTATATCAAACATATTGTTGAAACAAAAAATGAAATATATTGATTAGAATTTGTTATATGAATTTTAGCATAAATGCCAATTTTCACTAAATTTTAAACAGATATGGCCAAAATTTAAAAAATAAAAAAGAAGTTCATGAAAATGAATTTTGAATTTACCATTTTATAGATTATTGTAACTAAAATATAGGTGTTTCACAAACAAAAATTAAAATCTTTTTTGAAAAAAATTGTTTAGAAGATAGGCACATACCTTAATGAAAGATCAGATGATAAATTTTATTTATAATTTTTCATTCCTATGCCCTAATGTATGCATCATCAAACATTTCCATTATTTTCGAAAATTTGCTTCTCATATACCTTGTTAAAGATAATTTATTTGTTTTCGAGTATCTTGAAAATTTAAACTAATAAAAGTTTTATAACATTGTATTAATTTCAGAGTGAATCTAATGGAAGGCGGTTGCCTGGTTGGTTAGATAATAAACGAGAAATCGATGGCTAACCTTTTCATGTCTCGTAAATTTAAACAAAAACAATACATGATAAATGCTGTCGCACCTGAAATAATTCTTGATGGGAAATTATTTTCCAGTATAATAAATGAGAGCATGTATTATTTATTGCGAATATATTTTGAGCTATTTTATGCTTTGAACTCGTCACCAGGTTAGTCAGGATGTTTCTAACAGAGGTTGTTATCGAAATACTTATAAATATGATATAAATCATAAGTATGCAAAAATTGATTCAGTTTTTGAGGATTATTTATAGCGAGATTACCTGAAAGGTTTTATTAAACTACTGTTTCTTGAAACAAAAATTATATTAAAAATAATCATATAAACAAATGTACAGAACATTAAAATAACTGAAGTGAATACTAATAATAATGGTTTTCAATACATGGAAAAAATTACTAATAATAAATGAAATAGTTTAAGCTACAATAAATGTAGCAATAACAGATTCATAACACGTATAATTACTAATAAACAATACATTATAAACTCCACTTTTATTTTATTTTATTTTTTTTTGCAAATCCTACCTTTACCTTTTAAATTATGAAATATTTCAATATAAATATATAGGTCTGATTTCTAATACTATTAATTTACGTATTAATCATCGTAGCCACAATACCAAGATTTTGAATAAAATCAAAAATTGTATTAAAATCATAATTTTCATAAAATGCATAATTTTTATAATGTAGAATTACATATTCTTAATATATATATATATATATATATAAATATATATATATATATATATATGAAAAGAAATTGAACGAATTTCTAACCCTCCAGCTACACAAGTTCTGATGAATAACCAATCTTTTATTTTCTAATGGTTGTAGTTAAATAAAACCAGAATAAAATTTGATAACTTTTTCTTAATATTAATGTAAATGAGTCAATTTTGAATTTTATTGACGTTATGTTTTGACGTTATACAATTTTATGTTAATATCTCATACATTTTATGTTCTTGGCTTAGATCATTTAAAGTAAACTAAATAATTTTAAATGGTATATAAGATTAGTGATTACATAACAAAATATTGAAAGCATGAAAATAAGTCTTAGAATTTATTACAAGTACACATCAAATCAAAAAACGTAAAGAAATGTAAAGAGATTTTAACATATTTTTATCTTAAAGCTTTTAGAAGAAATGAATTGTTTTAAAAAATCGAGCAATTTATAATTTTTGCACGTCAACGAGACCTTTGCAGTCATTTAACCTCTTCTATTAAGTAATTTTTATTCATTAATTGGCTTCTTCAATGGGTAAAAATAATAAGAATCTTGTGTACGGTTATACACGTTTCTTATAAGGAAATATTCAAAATTTTAAGAGTTACAAATAACATAATTGTGTTATATTGAAATGTGTGTTATTTGTGTGGTTAACAAAAACGTTTTTACTTCTAATACATGTAAAACAAAAGTAACTAACAATTTTGCTTAAGAATTTGTACCACATTAATTGGTTTTTTTCAAAAAATGTACGAGTTTATAAGGTATTGATTACAAGAAAAACTAATAGAAATTATATATTGGGAAATCATCTGCCATATTTTTTATCTGATATTACTCTTCATTCCATATTCTAGAGACGAAGAAGATTCTTTTTTTGTTGACAACCATCCTGTATCCTTGAGTAATTCCAGCCAAAGAGAAACTTCTGCGAAGTTTGAGATGAAAAAGAAAAGTAAGCCTTATTTTCTAGAAGGTAGAACCTTCTTTCAGATGAGGGCTCTTATTATTTGCTTTTCGTGGTATCCTGCCGTTATTTGCTGACATTTGTCTTCCAAAGGCAGCCGCCTGTTTGGTCTTCTTCCGCTTCGAAAAACATAGAAAGAGCTTCTTTTTTTGTATTTCGTTATTGCACGATTCAACTAAATGGTTCCTAAACACAAAATAAATACGAACTGGAATGCTTCCAGTAAAACTTGTTTTTTTTTTTTTTTTAAAAAATGACGTAAATTTAAAAAGTTATTTTGAGATATACTGTTAAGTTTCTTTTTTTTTTTTTTTAAAAAAAAAAGTTATATCTGTCTGAAAGATGAATTTTGAGGAAAAAAGTTCTTAAAGAGAAATTAATCAAAATGTGTTAATATTGGAAAGTGTTCGCTTAATTTGATTTTTGTTGTTACGAAGAAGAAACTCTACAATTTTCTTTTAAAAACTGAATGTTTGGAGTTTTTTTTTTGCAGAATTAAATTTATTTCAATTCTGACATTTTTTTTCTCAAATGAAAGCAAAACAAGTAATCATTTTCACATTTTCACTAAAATGATTTGTCTATATAACTTCATGTATTAAATCTTTAACTATCTAATTAAGTTTAATTATACTTTCCGTTCTTTAATGAAAATTACATCACAAATTTGAATCTTTTTAAATGTATAGCATAGCCTATCAATTGAAATATGTGTTAACGCTTGATACAAATTAATTGGTGAGCCATCATTTTGAGTCTATTTATAAATTTTAATTTGAATCATTAAGGTCTATTTTTCCCAATAATTTTTAAATAAACAAAATTTTTATTAAATACAGGGTCTAAAAAGGGTGGTTCAGAAAGTACTCCTTTTTAAAACTAAAGGCGTTGCTGAGACAAGTTAATGTTACTATTGTGTGCTGCCATCTGTTAAACGGCGTCAAATCTAACTTAGCACTGATTAATCGTTAGTTTTGATTTGGCAGCCATATTCCGCCAAACTAAATTTTGATTGCTACAACAATGAATAGTCGTTATCATTTTGCGTTGTATTGGCACCGTCGATAAGTGTAGGCCTCTTCATTATACACAGAAATCAACAATAAAAATTATGAGTTATTTCGGCAAAAGAAGGCGAAGACAGTCATTTCGGCAGAAAAAATTATGGTGATAATTCTTTTAATTTCTTTTTCTCCTACGAGGAATACTTTAATGCAACCCTGAGTGCATGTAAAAGTTCATATTTCAAACATAGTGTTTTTTTTAAGTAATAAAAATATTAAATTAGAAAAATTCATGTTTCATCATTGAGAAATGCATCATTAATAATTCAAAAGATCATTACACACTTTAAGACTCCTTTCTAATGAAAATGAGCGCGTTTATAGCTTATGAAAGGAAAAAAAAATGTTTCCGTATTTTCTACAGTTAAATAAAGAAAGAAAATATGATTTTTTTGTATCGTCAGGATGTAATCTAAAATCATTAAAGTTTAGGAAAGTAATATTGGTTTATCAACTTTTCTATGACGAATGTCTAAGCTTCAGCTTTACTTATATGCCAATTAACTCTCTCTTCCTCAATAGAGTTTCAACTATATTTTTCACATACTATCAATAATAGAGAGTTTACGTAATTTTTCTGTAGGTAACGGATATTAAGGTATTCGGTATTTTTTTTTTAAATCTATGTGTGAACTAAAAAAAAAAAAATGGAGTAACAATTCTTTTTCGGGGCATTAAATTATTCCTTTTCTAAGAAATCGCCTAGAAAGCAGTTTCGTTGAATTTTGCGATAAAATTCCAAGTGTTCATTTATCAAATGACACAAAACGAATTCAGACGTAAATTTGTTTCTTTCAGCAAGAGATAAAAGTTCTGACCAATTTCACTAAGTTTCTTTCCATGTTTTCAAATTTACACTAGAAGAAACATTGCATTTCCCTCCCAAATTTATTCCTTTCTTTCACTTTAAAGGTCAGAACACTTTCTTTTCTTATCTTCTTCAAACTAATTTTCGTTAAAATCGTTTCTAACATGTGAATAGATTGCGCAAATTTTTACATTCACTACTGATTCTTCCTCTGTTATTTTGAAGCAATAAAAACTCACCTTCCCTCTACTTTTTCTTTCTCTGGAACTTAACAGCTCCATGAAAGAGAGATATAATTTGATTTTATGGTTGTCTGTTACAAGTAAAGGTATTCATAATGAAAATGGTTGCTCGTATCTATTCCCTTCATTTTTATGACATCGAGTTTCTTTATGAAAAAAAAAAAATACTGTGACGTTGAAAACAATCTTAGCACATTTATTTCTTGTATTATATTTGTATAACTGTAAAATACATTTGAAAAATGCAATGAATTAGTTGAAAACTAATGTGTAACAAGATTATAAGTTTATAATAAGGAACTACAGGTTTGAAGAAAATATTTAAAAGCAAACAGCTATAGGTCAATTTAAAAAGTTATAAACATTATGGTTGTAATGGTTCTATTTGCTCAATCAATTTGTTTTTATTACCTTACTTAGAAATATTCTTAGTATCTGAAATGCAGCTTGTAAAAAAACGAATAAACACGAAATAGACACCTGATCATACTTTTTAAATATCTGTATTTTTAAAAGTATATAATAGCATTTATATATTTACAGCTTTATTTCATAAGAATTACAGCTTTATTTCATATAATTATAATATGCAAATGTATATTAAACTATATTTCTTATTTCAAAATGTTTCCCCTCTTAAATTGATGAAAAAAAGGAATGGAGATAAGAATAAAATTTTGTTTGTAGATTGTGGGTGACCGAATGCAATAAACTTTTTAGTAAGTGAAATGTTTATAATTTCGGAGATAAGCACCTTTGAAATATTTAATAAGACGCATAAAAGAAGCAAATTTATTTTTTTGGTATGAGAGGAAATAAAATAAACTCTCTGAGCAATTAAATAATTTATTTTAAGTAATAATCAGTATTAAATTACTCTATGCAGTCATTTGTAAGTTGAAACAAAACGGAAATGTTGGTATACATGTAAAAGAAATTTGTGACTAAGCGCTGCCACTCGTTTATTATTTAGAAATGAAACAAATTTTATTGCAGATTACTTAACGAGTTCAGAGAATGCTAGATTTCTGCTGTGTTAAACACATATAATCTAGATACACATTATATCATGAGAATCTTTTTATCATTGTAAAATTTCTTTTCCATATTTCATTCAGTTATTTTACTGTCAGAAAGTTCTGACAACTTATTTAAAGTGTGCTGTGTTAATTGAAGTTTATCATTCATCTCGTATTTATTAATTTTGAAGCTAGAGCTGAATTTGTTATTTGTTTGAAATTAAAGTTACGTTTTGAATCTCCACAGCCAATAACACATATAAAAATTCTCAGTTATATGAATTTTATGTTAATTTTAATTGAGTTAATTAATATAAAATTAATTAACTCAGTTAAAACTAGAAATCTGAAACTATATTTCTGTTAAGAAATCATACAATATTTTAATATTTTTAAGATACTAAAACCGTTTTAAAATGAAGATTCACTAAAAAAATCTCGTACTACATATGAATCATGAATTTTTTTTGTTATACGTCAAAGAGGAAAATAAAATTATCGTTAAAGTTGTCAAATAAAGGGAAGCTCGCTAAAAAAAGTTGAATGAGGTAGGGGACCAATTTGAACAAAAAAGGTTGAATGAAAGAAAAAGTACACTTGAAAAAATGGCTCTCCAAAGTACAATATGCATTTTAAAAGGATGCAGAAAATAAAAAGGTACGAGTATCTTTGTACTTACGAATTAAATCAAAACTGATTTTGAAAAAACATTTTTGACTCATAACACATTGACTGTTTAAATAGACCACTGAATGTGTTCAATCAAACGTCTACATCGATAAAAATGCAAGTGCATTGTAAATGCTGAAGTTTTAAGAAGCGTTATTTTTTTTTATGATATTGTTTCTGTTAACAGCCTAAAATAGTTCAAATTTTAAAGTATACTTAGTATTTGATTACATTTAAGTAAATGAATTCCATATATTTCAATGACGAAAACTCAAATAATAAATACAGCTGAAAAAATACTTCAATTTAATGCAACTTAAAACTTTTTAACGCATAATATTATTTTTAAAATAGTTTTTCGATAAATTTTACAAATGGACAACTAAAATACATTCACTGAAAGAACCATAATTTTTTTATACATACTCTTTTTAAACATTATTATGTTTAATGTAGGGAATTTAAATGCAAATACCAGAGTACTTATTTTATTCTAACAAAAAAATGTCCTATCAATTTAGCAGGTGTCACATATTAAAATAACTTAACTCTCAACATTTCACACCAAAACTTTCTAACTTCTAGTAAATGATTACATCGCAGAATATTTTCGAAAAGTTGAAGATAAACATTGAAACGGAAATTAACTTTTTAAAGTACACCTGATGTCGGCAGAAAAGTCATTTCTCGCACTGGGTTGAACAAATACATTTTTTCAAAAGTCATTCCTTTTTGGAGTAAATCTAATTCATTTCAAGACAGATATTTTACAGAACTCACTCTGTTATACGGTATCCAGTGAGACAGCTTCGCTATAATGTTTCTTTAAATTCGTGTCGGAAATATACATGTATCTTTTTCACATCGCCACTTTCTAGTAGGGTGTTCCGAATAACATTCTTGGTTTCTTTTATCTCTTAACATTACATTTAAGAAAATACAATGTGTCTTTTATCAACTTCATTTCAAAAATGTTTTAGTTTCGAACATTTCCTTTTTCATTTTGTCGTTTGCTACACCTCTGGCGTGTAAAAGAAACGAAATGGTTGGTTTTTTTTCTTTTAAAGAAATATTTTTAGTAGAATAATACATCTTGATAATTGTATTTCCCTTCATAACATGGACTATTCGCGAAATTTTTCTTAATTAACAACTAGGGTTTCTTTCCGACTTTATATTTAAGTTACAAGGTTTTTTTCCATTTAAAAGCAACTTGATGATACAAATACAATAAGAAGTAAGGGGATAGGTTACAATAGAAGTTAAGGGGATAGGTTAGTCAAGTCGTATAAAAGCGAAAGAGAATCGAATTGAGGGAAATAAGGTTACGGTAATAGTAAGAATGCTAATTGGAATTGCATAGAATTTCTTGCATATTTACATGATTTGTTAAGATTAGAACTCAACGCTGCCTGACTGATTGATCATTTGATCGTATTCCGGTAAGCGCATTCTTTAATAAATTACAGAAGCTGTTAGTACTCGCGGCAAACGATTTGAAACTGGTTAAAAGCATTCCTTTTGTTAGAGAATTAATACACTATTTTGGAATATAATTGACCCTTTTATTTACATTGTCTAAATTGAAGATAAGTTGAAGTTTAGATCTTGTCAATAGAGTAACATTTAGGATGGCAAATGAGACGGATAAGACAATTCCGTCGTACTTCTTTAAAAAGGTTTATTCATTAGACAATGATCCTCGTATCAAAATAACTGATTCTCGAATCACTGATGATTTGTAATTTTCAAGCATTTCAAAACAATTTTATTCTCACTAAGGCATTTTCATGGCACTTTATATAAACTTATTTAACTTTAGCTTAAAAAATTATTTAATTTAACTAAATCTTTGTAGAAAATTATTATCTGGTTGTATAGTTACTTTTGAACTTATTTTTAATTATTTAATATTTTTTTTATTATTGAGAGCATGTAAAATTATTTAAGTGCACCACTAATATCACTTTTGCTTATAGAAGTAAGTAAAACAAAAGACAAAATGAAAAATAAAAGAAAAGACAAGTTACGAAATAAAAGGAAAGACAAATTACAAATTAAAAGAGTAGACAAAGTAAAAGTAACAGAAAAGACAAATTACAAATTAAAAGCGAAGACAAAGTAAAAGTAATAGAAAAGACAAATTACAAAGTAAAAGAAACGACAAATTACTTGCAAAAGTTACGAAATAAAATCAATGTAGTTAGAAAATAATGCAAACGAAGTTTTGCTGAAAAAAAAATTAGGAAGCCAATTGATTTTGAGAGCATGTAGTTTGACTTTAAAGGATTTTTTTAAAAACTTTCATCAAAAAAAAAGGAGATGTTCAACACTTTGCTCACCACCAGCATTACATTCACAAATGTTAGAAGGGCAAA
This sequence comes from Nephila pilipes, assembly GCA_019974015.1. NCBI lineage: Eukaryota > Metazoa > Arthropoda > Arachnida > Araneae > Nephilidae > Nephila > Nephila pilipes. The sequence goes on along the minus strand of BMAW01130367.1, from coordinate 129,293 downwards.
GGTTAAGCCTGTTAAGGTACACTTTAAAATAACCATTTCCAGAAAGAAAGAAAGTGATTTTAAAACTTGTATAAAAACGATTGCATGACATTCTACTTAGAATGATCGGGAAAAGTTTCTTTGCCAGTAAAGAATGAGCTTAATGAATGTAAAAATTACTTCAGGTGGTAAAAACATTTCCTTCCTGCTTTTTTCTTATACTGCGATTTTGGAATATTATTGACAGCTATTTTAAATTGCTGGATGTCATTACCGGAGAAATTTAATTATTTGAAGAAAAATTGCATGAGTTCTACTTTCCGCTGTTGGTTTTCTATATCTATATGATCTCATAAGAAAAATATTTTGAGACCACAAAAAAGTTTGTTAATAGCTAAACATTCAGAATCCAGTATCAAATTGTATGTCACAAATTATACCTCTGATATTACGATATTAAGTAAACCGGTGCATGGATAAGGTTGGAATTAAAATTAATTTTTTTTTATTTTACCATATTGAAGGCGTACTTATATTTTATGCTGTTTATTTATATTTTAATATACATGTTTAAAAGGTACATAATATATAATATATGTACAATTTTCATTTTTTATTTATTTGGAAGGAATAGTTATATTTTATGTTGCCTATTTTCATTCAAATAAATATCTTTCGATGAGAGAGAGATGTGCATAATTAATACAGAATAAAACTCTAATTCTACTTTCTTGATCTCTATTCCCTAACTCTAAATGTATTGTCGCTGGATTCGAATTGTTTCAAATATTTCCTACTGTGAGGCATCCTGTCTCATATAGGTAGATTGATTTGGCACATCATAGATACAAGGTTTTCGACTCCTGGTTTATACCAAAAAAATTTTCAGACTTCAAATTTATTTTGTAATTTTAAGAGCTCGAGTCTGAGAATAACTTTTCAAAAAAGAAATAATGCAAAACTGGAAGCTTAATTCTTCAAACAAGATCACAGAAATAAAAGCATTGAAGTAAATCTGATGTTACAATTTTAAGTGTTATGAAAATATCTTGAGTTAAATATCTTGATGTTTCTGAGGTCAGCACATATTTCTGAAACGTATGTCAATATACTACAGACGAAATGTTTCATAGAGATATCCTTGATTTTTTTTACATAGAGTTTTTTCAGCCGTTTAGGAGGTTGGCACATCTTTCTGAAAAAACGTCAGACCTATGTCAACATTTTTCAGACCAAATTCTTCTTCCCCTGGTAGTACATTGTGATTACCAGCTGATTCCAGCAATATTTTATTTTGAAAAGTAAAGTCTGTGAATTCGGAAAAATACTATTTCACATTATACCTTAAATTTTATTTGTTCAATGTTTAAGTTTCCCATATATTGAAAGTTCATAAATAATCAAAACGTGCCAGCTAATTTTTTAATTTTGGAATTTTAATCTATTTTCCAAACATTCGTTATTATTGTCGTGTCCATGGAAAATGAATAGAACACTTTAGATAATTTCAAAGGCTTAAATGGCAGCAGCATCCCGGGCATTTGCTTTAGGAACTGAAGAAAAATTTCAATGGGATTAATAAATGTTTGCCTCTCTCATTCTTTCATAAATTTATTTATCCCAATAATGTCAAATATGAGAAGGTTCGATAAAATGATTGGACAGTTACAAATATGAGCTCTAGTTCTTCGGATTATCCAGGCAGTTTCTACTAGCGGTATAGATTTTTGTGTTGTAAGAGAGAATTCGTATGGACTTGTAGTGATTTGCTCCTAGTGTTGCTGTTGTCGATGTTAGTAATCTTTAGAAGTTAAGGTATATAAATAAGGGTTTCATTACAGGTTGTCTAAAAAGTCTGCATTTAGCCAGAGCGTTAGCACCAATCAATGTGATGGTAGGAGATTTCTGGTTCATTTTTCGTACTTCTTGACTAGCACAAGTCTACACATTCATTTTCAATTTGACATGTTTAAGAATCTATAGAAGGTTATAGATTTTTTTGGAGTTGTTTAACATGTTGTTGCTACTATATACCTTTCTTAAAATCGGTTACTTAACTCTTAATTTAAGATTAACTTAACTGCAAAATTAAAGTTAACTCTTAACTTATAAGCGTAATTTAACCGTTAATTTAAGTTAAACTTAATTGTTAACTTAAGCTTAACTTTTATTGTAAGCTGAATTTAATTGTTAACTTAAGCTTAACTCTTAACGTAAATTTAACTGTTAATTTAAAGCTTTACTTAGATTATGTTGATTTTATAGTATATAAAATCAACATACAGTGGTGTATCTGGATGGCTCATGACGTTTACACGTAATATATTTCGTGTTCTACCGGTGGTACGAGTCATCGCAATGGTTTTAAATAGATCATATAAGGTATGAGTAATATTCTAATAATATATTCAGCTTTAATAATTTAAAATTAAGCCAATTTTTAGACATTAAAATAAATGAGCATCTTCCTAGAATAACTCTAAATCTATTGTCAATGCTTATTATGTGTTTCTTAAACATGAATGGAATAAAATATTTCTACGTTTCTTGAATAATAAAAAAAGAAAGAAACAGGATCTTGAAATAGGATTATTAAAGTTAGAAACAAATTGCAGTATCTTGTTTTAAGCTATCAGAGTTTACAAGAATAATATAATTCTACATCAATATTTCATTACTGCAAATGTTTTTCTGTTTAAAAAGTTTATTCAACCTTTATAGAGGTTTAAAATCAAAACCAAAATAGATTGATAATTACTTGTAATATTTTGAGAAACATTTAACTTTGAAGACATCATAAATTAGAGAATTTAAAACCAAAAAATCAATTTTCAATTTTTATTTTATTGATGCTGCTTAAGATCATTCTTCTTTCACAAGTTTGATAAACCTGACAAAAATTGAACTATGGTAAGTATACATATACGTTTGACAATTTTTAGTCCTGGACAATTAATACCTGCAGTTTGATGAGAACAAAATAAAGGAATGAAAGTATATATGTGTATACACAGAAAACTTTATTTATAGGAAAGAAATGCTTATTAGAACGAACGAAAATTTTAAGTAGCATGTAAAATGTTTGAAATAAAAATGAAATCATTAAGTAGGATTTCAGTAAATGAAAAATGAAGCAACACTCTGATATTCTTTTTTATAAAAGTGAAATAGGTTTTGTACTTTTCCAAATGTAATTTCTGTTTTAAATTTATTATTCTGCTTTAATTGCTTTCTCTAGGGAATTCAGCTTAAAAGTAAGTTTTATTGTTGAATAATTAGATTTTTTAACCGCTTTTGCATTTTCTCATTGAGAAACATTTATCCAACAAGAAATGTTTTTACCGTTCTAAACATCAAGGAATTATTACTCTTTGAAATTGTGATTTTATAAACCAGTACTTCATTCTTATATTATTTTACATGAATATCAGTTTCAATAGTAATATCTACGACAAACAATTATTTTTCAGTAAATCTTAATATTTTTAATCATAAATTGTTAATTTTCCAGCATTTGATACAGACTTATCTTATTTATTGAAAAATTAAGTTTCTCTTTAGGTTTTGTTGAAATACTGTTTTGATGTTATTCAGTCCTAAAGACATAAATTTTTTTTAGCTCTTTTAATGCTTTGGAGAATATTCTAATAACTCTTTATAATCCTTACGTTTTTTTAGAATAAAAGTTTTAATAATATGGAGATGTAGTGATTATAAATCTCTTTTAAGGATTCGTTACTGTTTGAAATCTTTCCTAAGACATAAAAAGGAAAGAAATTTCTCTTAGAAATATTTCTGTACATTCCTTTCTTCCAATTTTGTAAAATATTAAATTTATTTCCACATATTTTCAGAAATTATAGATAAACTTATATAAATGAAAGATTTTAATTTTTGTCTTAAAGTGTTTGAATAGGACTCATTTTAAAAAAGTTTTTGTGAGTTTTCAATTACAAAAAACTTCCACTGCCTTTACTGAAAATTATTTTGCATAAATTCGTCAATAGTTAATAGAGGAAAATTTTATTATATAATCGTTTACTCAAAGGATTTCTGTGGATCCTACATTTACAATTAAGTTTTTAAAACATAAGTTATAAGAAAACAAGAGGTTTTCTGCATGGCTTGGAAGGAGGAGGCTTGGTTTTCTGCTCTTTGATACAAAAATTGTTGTAATTTTTTTAAGAATTATCTGAATTATAAAATCGAGACTGTAAAATAGATTATTTTTAATCGGGTAATGTAATCGATTTATAGATTATGTTGGCTAGTGTTCTAAGTTACGCGCGATCATAGCGGTTAGGTGTAACTTAGTAAATCAGTGGGTCGGAGTTCACCCATAACATTTCAATGGAATGTGAATGTCAACAGATTAATATAACATAAATTATAAAACAATCTGACCCCCATCTTGAATCACATCTAACTTAATTTATATGATGAAGTGATAAAGAAGTTAATAAAAAAAGTTTCTCTGAATCTACAGATCAATAGGGACAAAATTTCCGTAAGGATAAAACCCGAAATCCCTCGAAGAGCTAAAAGTTTTGGAGAAAGTAATTAAAACAAACTGTTTCTCTCTCTCCCCGTAGAAACGTGCAAGTAATTAATAAATAAAAACTTTTGCTTTGTGCATTGTCATTCTTCTCTTATAAAAAAAAATCTCAAGACTTTGCAAACAAGATTGTAATAATACTGAAGTACCAAATCAAGTTAAAAGCTTAATCTTGTCTTATATACTAGGAATATATAAATCTAAATTAATCATAAATTCTCATTATCATAATTATAATAATCAAGCTTAATATGGAATAAAATTCATGTGAATAACATTTAAAAGCTTTCTTCTTTACTATGAAGAAAAATATTTTGAAAAAAAAAATCGTGAGGCCAATTATATAGATTTAGTATGTTTAAAATCAATATATTAAAGTTTTTCACACATTGAATTTTGTAAGGTTTGATTTTTATTTGCTTTTATTAACGTCATACTAGAAGAAAATCGAGGGCTATTGGCGACTCGGTCAAGTACCGATCAGTTTTGTAAGACAATTTACAATAAATGGAGATTTCCTGCAAAGTTGTTATCAATGTAATTATGAATGATTAAACCAATTATATTTATTATAATCGTTTATTTATCGGAAGACTTTTGAGAAGTCTCACTCCTTAATACCTTTAATTTAGATAAAATACAATTCTAAAAATAATGTTTCATGCAAATGAGATTTGATAGTCAAAGTAATACAGCCACTATACAGATAATGACAGCACGTCATTATTTTTAGGTGTCTCAGATCTCCAAAAAGAGCAATAACATTCTGCAATTCTGATAAATATTTCCGTTCAATTGAAGGACAGTTTAGCTCACAAGATGCCAAAACCATCTGTTAGTGGGATGAAAAAGTAAATAATAAAAAAGATAAAAGTGTCTGAGATTGGCAAAATATTGGTAGCATATCGTACGCCATCTTTTTCTCTGGACGGCGTCATATGAAAGTGGGAATTTATAAGAACGTAGCAGTTCATTGCAAGCTGCAGTAAAGATCAAGTAAATGCAGATATAAGTAGGCGATTGCTAATTTTCAAATACGCATTGTTCTTGTTTTTTTAAATCTGACATTGAATTTTACTTATGAATGCATAGTTGGATTTATGGAGTTAATCATGTTCTTGATAATGTAGAAAAGTTGGATTTCTTCTATTTTGGCAGAAATTGAAAGTAGAAAAAAGGAAAAGTAGTTGCTTTATCACTTCAAGTGATTATGATTCTTCATTTACGTCGTACTGAGAAGCAACACAAATGCTATTGGTGACGGACTTCGTAATTTTGAAGCTCGATAGCTTGACGAGTGCAACACCTAAGTTTGGAACCACCCTCTCCTAATTTCCACACCACTCTAAAGGGAGAATTTGGGATCTTGACCAGTTTTAACGTGTATCAGCTCCGTTTCATGGCATCAGGGCCTATGACTCGACAGTCATAGCACGAACCTATGAACCAACGCCAGTCGCGAGCCCACAACCCTGTTCACTATGTTAAAGAAGCACATATATATAAGAATATTATCTAAAGATTACAATGCTTACAACCATAAGCATGTCTTTTAATTATTTTCTTTTTCTTAAGAATGCTATATGAGTAATTTCTGAATAATCTAGTTGCCTGAAAAAAAATTTGATTTTCTCTCTATAAGATTATATTCTTTAAGAACTTTTACTATTACTTTAATACCTTAAAATTGTCTCAAATTTTTGTAGAAATGATACCTTTTGCTTTTTTTCTCCCCCTTCCTAGGATATATAAAGGGAATACTGTATAATTCAGAATATAAGCCCATCCGCGTATAAACCTAGAGTGTTCAATTAGGTTTTCCGAAAGTCTACAAAAAATTCGGTTCGTATATAAAGCTGAAATGGAAAAGAAAGGAATATTATGATAATTGAGAGTGGCGTCTTGGATTGGCTGAAATAGACTGAATGAAGCCATAGAAAAGATGCTGTGTTTAATAAGTTGTCTCATGTTGTCCACTCATGTTGGTCTAGGACTCATTGAAGGCGCATCTTACAAATGAAGTGAAGGGCAATTGCCATGAAATGGAAACAAAGAAAAAAAAACCTGTAATACTGAGAGGAATCAAATCTATGTCCCAACTACCCTGCTTATTGATTGTATATTGGTGCCGCAACAGCGAAATCTGACTAATCTGCACCAAACAATTATTGATAAAAGCACAAGTTATAACTTTTTTCCAAAATAAAAAAGAGAATTTAGATAAAAACTGATGAGAAAACAGTTGTTAAAAATAATTGATCATTAAAAAGAGTTTAATAAAAAATAGATTAGGAAAAATAAGTTGGATCACTGAAAAAAGGTAAAAGGGTTAAATATGATTTGGAAATCCAATTTTGTATAAAAATGCGAATAAATTATAGTAGGAGTTTTCTCCTAGCAAATAAAATTTTTGTAGAACAGATGATTTTAAGAATGTCTGAAGATATTGATGAAACACCGGACATATAATTAAAATGTGATGGACTGTGTATGGGACATGGCAAGGACACTCCGGAGCTGTCTCAATGAAGAAAAGATACTCCCGAGAACCATCTTAAAATCACCTTAACATGCCATTTAAGGATAAACTTATACCTAAATAGATGGAAGGAATTGCAACATATGAAAAACCCGTAACGATGTTGAAAATTTAAAGGAAATAGAATTCGTAATGGTTGTACAATGGGTAAAAGATGCATGATTAGAGATTGCACCTCCAGTCTTAGGTCAAAATTTTAAGAATGTACTCCAACAGTAACTGTATGGATGTAGAAAGGATAATTTGTGCATGGAGAGGGCATAATTTTAGTGTAGAAACCATTGAAAGCGATTGTGATATGCATCCAGACATTCCAAAGAGGGAAAGTGAATTTGATCAATAATTGGGATCCCATTATTCTTACATGAACTCTTAAGTATATTCATATGACTTTTTCTTTTTGCATAAAAGTTGCATTTAAAACACCCAAAATGTAATTTAGAAGATTTAAGGTTTCCATGATAGCCTAATGGTCGCGGCCGACAGTGTTTTCGTCGAGTCGTGGGTTCTAACCCTGATACTACTGAAGACCTGCGTGCAGAGTGGTTATTGCACGTCATATCTAGTTGATGCCCCAAGTCCTCCCGTTGGCGTGGTGTGGAAGTTAAAAGAGGAGCCAGCTCAGTTGTAGTCTTTATCACTTGACCGAGGATGACACAAAATCAAATATAAGAGGTCCGTCTCTGAAAGTCCTCGTTTTTTTTTTCAGTGTGACTTTAATAAACAATCCCATTACAGAAGATTAAAAGAACATTCCTCTTATATTGTTATTATGTGCTTATTATATACAGTATTCTATTATTGTTCCTAGTGTACATTTTGGAACTTTTACATTAGTCGGGTGAAAGTTTCGCCAACATCAAATTGTTCTTTGTTAGATATGACTTTGCAAATCAGAACGCTTTCGAAAACAGATCCATTCATTTTCAAAACAAGAATGCTCCTTTTATTATTCATAACCTTAAAATATTGTTGCAAACCTGAGATGACGCTTCCCTGTAACTTTTCTCTTATGAAGGAAAAGAGCAATTCACATCAGTTAGACAAGGAAAGTTTGAGCGATGATCCCTTAACCTTGGAGAGAAATGGTGATTTTGGCGACAAATTTAAGATTCCAGAAAGTGTTGGAATCTTAGTGAAATTTCGACTGAAAAGAAAGTTACAGACTTTTCCTGAACTTTCCCTGTGACGTTACACCTGACCGGAACAGTTACAAATACACCGAAAAACTGCTACAAAATAATCTGCCCCCCCCCCCCCCGAAAAAACATTATACTACTTTAATAACACTGAAACGGCATGGTAGGAAACGCGGAACCTTCAGACTCACAACAAGCTTTACTAGGTGAAGACTAAAATTGGTTTATGGCCTAGCGTTTCAAAACGAAGTGCTGAAGGCAAGTTGACTAGCCTTTGCATAGGACATACATGATTTACACATGAGTACCTGCTGTTGGCTGTGGCAACTCCCTAGGATCCTTGTTCAATGTCACAAAATGAGTGATTGAGGGAAAAAGGAAGGAATCAGTCTATAGAGAAACTTTTCATTCTGTTGCCAAATTATCATTTGTTTTTAATTCTTATATTTAATTAAATAATTATTTTAACAAAAGTTAGTACTTTTGTGGCTAAATTTGCAAACTTTTGTATGGAAACTTTTTTTTTGTATTTTTTTTATAACTTATTTATTTTTGTATTCAATAATAGAAACAACACATTGTATTTCTTTCATAATGCTCCCTCATTTTTCTCTTTCCTTCCTTGTTCAATCTCTTTCTTACATGAGCAGGGGTAAGTTCTTATAAGCTTGAGAAGTAATAGAATTTTTTTTATTACAAGTTCTAATTTATGATGTTTTGCCTCCAATATTCTTGGTATATTTTTTAAATGATAAACAAGACCTTTAATACACATTTACACGGTCTTGGCAAAGAAAAGATTATCATAGACCACACCTCGACTCAATTTTTTGAATTTGTTTTTCGACCACATTCTTTGAATTTTTTTCTTTTGAGTATTCTGATTTTTTTTTTAATTTTTCATCTTCTGCAATAGACAATATTTTCTTAACTGTTGAGGAAATATTTTTGTCTCGTCCATTTTACTCCTGTGAGGTTTAGTCAATGGTTTTCCAAGTTCTTTTATCAAAAGGCATTTTTTGCTTAGCTTATTTGGATTGTAAAAGCATTGACATGCATTAAAACAACTAATGCATTAGTTGTAGTTATTTTAATAAAATAGTAGAATAAACGACTAGGGCTATCTCTTAGATTCCTTTTTACATGTTTGTGTAGCAGCTAATTTATCGGTAGAATCCATTTTGATTCCATTATATATAATATAAAATATATAATGGAATTAAAAGTAGATTAGATTCTACCGACACATTCCGTTATATGTTTGGTTTCTTTCCTTTGTCTTCTGAAACTCTGGCCTCTAAGTACATAGTCAATAGGAATATTACAGACTTGTTCTTTATCCGCATATTTGTGTGGTACAGAGAGAAACAGAAATCATATGCAGTTGAAACCCATATAATGAAGAACATGTTTCTCTATAATGTGATTTCTATTTGGTGTTATTTGAAATACAAGTATTCCACTTTAACAAGTTTATTTTTATGTATTTATGCGGATGTAATTGATATATAGATCGTTTAGATCCAGACAAGTAAAATACTACTTTTTTCAAAGAAAAAAAAATCATTGAAAAATTCTACAAGTCTGAAAAAGTTATAATTTAATTCAGAATTCTTTGGTATCATAATTGAAGGTATCGTAGGAGCTGTCATGAAATAAATTATATGAATTGGTCGATTACACATATTCAGGATAGCAAGAATAAAGTCTCACGAGTAATTTATTCTAATACTGATCTTTATTTCTAAAACTGAAATTATATTCTCATTTAAAATTTAATTTCTCTGAAGTTTAAAACAAAAATAAGAGTTTTTATTAAAAAAAAATAAAGTAAAAATATGTTAATTCATATAACTTTCGTATAATTTGTAAAGATTTCTGAATTGATGTTTGATATGAGAAATACGTCTTGTGAAAGAACTGTGACTTATAAAGCTTAACTACCTAGCATCACTGTGTAAGAAAGGTAGTGAATGAGACAGAGAGATTAAAAGTAATAGAGAAATTAGAGTAAGAGGAGATCGAAGAATTAGAGAGATTGAAAGACACACTATAATGGTGCAAGTTAGTGTGAGACGATATACTAAGAATATATACACGACTTATATCCCGTTACTAGGAGTCTACTGGACTAGGATCCAGTTAATTAAAGCCTACTGTTTATGTTTATAAAGGTAAGTAGAATTATTCTTTATAATGTTTGGTAAAGAGCGCGATTAAGTACACACTCTCCATTGTTAATATATATTGTTTGTGCCTTTTCTAAATTTGAATAAATTGATAAAATATTTTGGAACTTTATTGATTAACTACGTCAATTACTTATAACGAAGCCAGTTCGTAACGAATTTATTCGTTTCCCCCAGTTAAACATTTATTTATATCCTCTCGCCCAAAACTCTATATCTTAGAAATATCTGTATTAAGAAACGTTGTTAATAATTAAAGTATCTTTTGCTTTTTATTCCAGAATTTGTTATTATTTAAGGCAAGGTTACAATTATGGTTACTTTAGAGAAATATTTCTTTCTTATACAAGAAATAATAAAATTATATTTTGACAATTTTTCTGGATAAAATCCTACTAATAATTTTTTTTTTGCACTAAGTAAATAATTTAAAAGCCCATTTTATTCTGGTTAATGAAATCAAATTCTTTTTTCTCTTCCATTTATCAAAACTCTTTACTCACTCTTTTAGAGCAACTAAATAATTACATTTTCTGTATGTTCAGTCTCTATTTATTAGCCAACTCACGTTCACACTCTGATGAGAAAAAAGGAACGAATTACATTTAAAAGAACTTAATTAGTTTTTTATGTGACTTCAATTACTGCTTTATCGTCGTACTGATTTTATCAATGAGAATAAGATTTTTTTTTATTCGCTACTTACTAATTCTGTGGAATTTTGTTTTCAATGAACTGGATTTCCTTTAACCAAACATTTAATTATTTTAAATATGGCTTCAAGGTATTTAAGTTATTTCAATAACAATGTATAACTTTCATTAACAATGTATAGTTTGTATATTGAGCCATTATTTATTTAATGAATATTTGCATATGGAAATGCATTTTCATAAAAAAAAAGCCCCTGATTTTTAAATCCATTCTTAATATCCTAGTATAATTCCAATTTATATGATTACAAGCAGCTTTAAAACAAAATTTCATTCAAATTGTTTGGAAACTGTTTTTATCCTAGGAAATTGTTTATATACCTATGCAAATGAGAAAAATAACTTAAAAAGTGTATTACAAGTGTGCCAATCATTTATATTTTCTAGTAATATTATTTATAATATATATAGTAAATGTATATAGTTTGAAACGATTATTCAAAAGCAGAAAAATAGGATTTATTGCTGTTTTTTTCAGCATTTCTCTCTCTCTCAAATAAGTAGGAAAAAAACACTGTTTCTGGAATAATTTTGGTGATGTTTATGAGAACTTCGCAACTGTAGCTTTTTGATATTAAATTAGACAACATAATTCAGTTTTTAATATTAATCTGTTTTACAAAGTAGGCTTTATGACTATAGCTGCCATAAAAGCGAAGAAGGTTTAATATACTTATATGTTACGCATGTGGAAATAGCATAAATTAGATTCTTTGAAAACTGAAAATAAACATTCCCACCAGAGAAATGAAAACTAATATGTATTAAAATGAAGGAAATTATAATATTAGTGTATAGTTTTATGTAAGTGTCTTCTTCAAATTAAAAAAAAATAAAACACTAGGTGCAGTCTTTTTGTATTATTTTATTTTTAAAAGATAGCCTGTACCTTATTCTATTATTCAACATAGCAGATTAAGCTGTTTGTTCAACAGAAATTTCAAATAGTGAAGTTATCTACAGAAAATCACAATTTAGGTTTTTGGAAGCCGTTCAGTTTGATTCTGTCTTGTGCGACAATTATTGGGTGGAGAAAGCCAGTAAGCCATCATTTGAGTGAATATTAAGAAAAGTATCAGCAAGTATATTGGGTTGAGAATGTTCATTAGTCATTATTATCACGAGAGAGCAGTTGGGAGATTAAAACTGGAAAAAGTGTCTCAAGTTGCTTCAGCAATGAGAGTGTCAGAAAGCATTATTTTGTGGTTAAAATGGATCGTCGAATATCAAAAGTTCTGAGAAATCATGCTAAGGGCTGTAAGAAGGTCATCACACTACTGGAAGATGCATATGTATTCCTAATAGCAAAAGGGGAAAGACATCTCACTCTAGACCATATTGGTTCAGAGCTGGTAATTGCTATTGATACTCAAGTATCTGCCGGAACGGTTTCTAGGAGATTAATTCAAGCTGGCTTGTGTGCAAGGAAGACTGTCAAGTACATTTCTATACAAGTACGATATCGTCGAGATAGATTATACCCAGGTAAAGAACATATTCATTGGAATAATCAACAGTGATATAGAGCGGTGTTCTGAATAAATTCCGAGTCACCGTAAAGAGTAATTCGGAAACTAAGTTTTGTGGAGAGAGAGGGAAACTCATTACAAACCACAGAATACTTATGAAGTTTAGCGTCATGGATGAGGTGTCATGGTTTGAGTAGGTACTAAGCATAACGGAAAAAACTGCTACACGTCTTTGAAGCAAGTGCCCTTACAGCTGAGCGGTATTGTACCTTATTCTCCTGGGTTATGTTCGTCTCTTTCAAAAAACAGTGGGTTCATACTTTCTATTCATGGATGACAATACACTCACACTAGGACAGTGGAAGTGTCTGACATTCTAAGGCAAAGATATCAATCGCATGTTATGGCCTGCATATTTATCGAATTGAAATCTCATTGAATATGCTTGGGATAGTCTTAGTATGTGTGTCTCACAAATCCACCTAGAATCCTCTACCATGAACTAAAAAGAAATAACATTTTTCGTGACTGTGGAAATAGTTCTTAGTCTGCTGTAACTTTATTAAATATATATTAAGCTCAATTTCTTAAATTAATGCTTATTATTGGTCAAAAAATTTGTTTCTTTGGAATTATCAATCAGTGTGAACATTATTAGTACCTTATAATATCACGTTTTTATGCCACACTCACTAGTACACTGCGTAGGAAATATGTATTTTACGATACACTAGATCGAAACATTCAAATTTCAATATTTTTAAAAATTCTTTCCTTTCCCACTTTCATTGCGTTTTTTATTTTCTTTGTTGATTTTAAAAGCTACGTTACAGAGTAAAAAAGTAATTTTAAATACAGATTTCTTTAACTTTAGTTAATTGTGGTGGAATTAAACAGTTATATTTTTTTCAAATTAAAAAAATATTCTAGATATTCAATTTCAAATTTTGCTTATTGTGAACAGAGATGAGTGTAATATATTAACAAACGTTACTTGAGTGTAACAAAAAAAAATAATCAAATGAAGGATATATTTAAGGATTAACCATATATAAAAGTAAATAATCTGCTATGAAATGAAGCAAAAGTCTTGACATTTTATTGAGAATAAAAAGTCAGCATAAAAAAATTAACGAGATTTAAAAAATTGTCTTTGGCATATGTAAAGCAACGCTTTGTGTATAAATTTTTTTCACATTGTTACATGACTTCTTTTCTTCAATATTGCTTCTAGGATATATGCTATAATTTAACGGGAGTTAAAAAATTACTTTATGGTGTTCAGGTGTCATTCATAAATACTATAAACTATATTATTTATATCTACAAATATGGATGTTCTTGAATCCACTTGCAGAGTACGATGGTGCATAATAGTATTTACGTATGATGTGAGTAATTTGAAGAAAATTAGTTGTGATAAAGAGTCTTATTTTATAAAAGACGACATCGATATTTATACAGAGCCGGCCCTTAATTTAATCAGCTTGTACTCAATCTATAGTAATTTTATATATTCTTGAGCCATCAAATGTATAAGCCTCAATTAATGCCAGCAAAGTGTGTGGATTTATTATTTTTCTCTGTTACTCATTATTTTGAATATTGCCGTTAATTTAATGTTAATGAAAACCTGTTATTTTATTATTTTTAGTAATTTTTGGAGTAATTTTTGAGATAATTTCCTATGTTATGACATTTGCTGTCGCTAATTGCAAAAAGTTCAAAGTTAGTGAAAATTCTTCACCCATTCTCTTCTACTCTGTAGTTTGTCAACTACAGATAAAAAAAACTTAAAGATCAATAGCCACAAATTTTAACAATGATAATTTTTATAGTAAAACATTTAAGAGAAATTTTAATTAAAAAAAAAGTATCAGCTGATGACCTTAAACAGTTAAGAAAAAAAAGGCGAAGAAAGATCGAAATAAGACTGAAGTAGGCATGAGAGCTAGGCAAATTTCGTCAGCGATTCCTTTTCTTAGTTTTTCAGTGCTTGTTATATAAAGCTGTATCAGAAGGTCAAAAAGACTAGTATTCATTCACTGCACAACAGGTAGTTTACATTTTTCTCATCTACTGGGTTATATTTTCAGTCGTAAGCGAGAAAGGGTTGCTAGATATAACAACAAAAACGCAATTGTTTTGTAACATTTTCTACTCTGCTTCAGACTTTCAAAGTCATTCTTTATTTAAAGATAGATAAATTAAGATTTTTTACAATTTCGTTAGAAGAGAATGCTGATTAAAAGTCTACTTTCGTCCTCAATTACTCTCTTTCTTTTTATATTACCATTATTCTCTCGTGCAACAACGAGGCATTTTATTTTATCTGCTTAAAATACACAGGTGTTCAAAATTAAGAGAGTTTTCCAATTTGGTCGATTATCTCTAGAACTACTGGACAGATTTTAATGAAATTTGGTTTGTACATAGGACCGATACAATACAATATTAAAAAAACCCTATTCAACAGTTAAAATACACACGCATGATCATGTGTAACACTCATTGGAGTTTCAAGATATGAAGCAGCAGTTGCAAAATAGAGCAAAAAAATGGGTTAATAGAGGGTATGGTCCCCTCTTACAGATATACAAGCCTCTCACCATGATTTTATGCTGGAAATAAGGGAGTTTATGATTTCCTGTGACAATTGGTCCCACTCGTTCAGGAACGCTGTTTTCAGGTCTTGGATGGTTCTTGGAGGGAGGCTGCGAATTACAATTGCCCTCACCAGAGTGCAATTGCATGCTCTAGGACTGAAGTCTGGAGATCTGGTTGGCCAATCCATCCAAAGAATATCCTCACTTTCC
Source organism: Nephila pilipes (assembly GCA_019974015.1). Taxonomy (NCBI): domain Eukaryota; kingdom Metazoa; phylum Arthropoda; class Arachnida; order Araneae; family Nephilidae; genus Nephila; species Nephila pilipes. The sequence goes on along the minus strand of BMAW01130367.1, from coordinate 113,894 downwards.
AGAAATTCGTCGACCAGATGAATTCTATGTGGCCTTGCATTGTCATCCATTAAGAGGAAATCAGGACCATCTGTAACCCTGAAAAGCTTAAAATAGGACTCAAGACCTCAGCCCTATATCTCTCAGCAGTCACAGTGCCTCTTTCAAAAACATGGAGGTGTGTGCGGCCATCCAACATGATGCCTGCCCAGACCATCAAGCCTCCTCTGTCTTAATGGTCGATTTCTCGGACATTGGAGGGCAAGTAGCTGGTCCCTAGATCTCTCCACATTAACGGGTCCCTAATTATCTCCAGTACGGTTGGAATTACTGGTTAGGCTGAATCGGGACTCATTAGTGAAGAGGACAGTCACCAAATGATCCATGCTCCAATCTCTATGATCTCTGCACCAATTTAAGCAGATTCACCTGCTCGAAGAACTGAGAGGGACGTAAACAACAGGTCTTTTTGCAAACAGCTCTTTCTCATGAAGTCTTCTGGAAACAGTCGCCCTTGAAACTCGGGTTATTGTGGTTGCGTACAACTCATGAAAGACCTGAGAAGCTGTATCATAAGTTGGACACGACATTGGGCGTTAGATCGAATTCTCTGCAAATCTGGATTTGAGACTGACCTACTTCTAGCCTAATCACAATTCGCCCTCTCTTTTCATCATCTAAACGTTAATGGTTATTCAATTTTATTGTTTTAATTATTTGAATTTAAGCGATTGATGCAAAAAAAAAAAAAAAAAAAAAAAAAACAACTAAAAAAACCAAGAAACTGGGCGAAATGTGCTCGCGAATGAAATGCGTAATTTGGCACGTTTGCTTATAAACCCTGTTTTTCGACAGTTCCGCCCACTCACACTTATATGCTTACGTCTTCGACGTACAAGAGTTGCATCTTTGTTTCGAAGAAGTATTTTTGTACTTCGTTCAATTCTTTTCATGAAATCTGACAAAATTTGTAAATTCTCTTAATTTTGAACACCAGTGTAATCTATGATAATATTTTATCTTTTTGATCAAAAAAATAAGTAAAAGGATTGTCTCATTAGTTTGATCAAAATTTTGAGGAGTAATTAAATGCAAAATTATTTTCTGCAAATGTTAAAATGCTCTTAAATTTTATTTTTAAAAATATTCATTTTTTCTATTTATTATTAATTAGAATTTGTCTATACATTTCACATAAGAGGCACCACCCACGGAAAATTGAAGCATTCTAGCTCTAAGTAAAAGTTCCTTCAATGTTTTTCAAATGATTGAAATGATCCTAATTCCTTCTAATTTTAATTTTCCTTTCGGATTCACATTTAGACTTAATTCTTAACAAAATATGCAAACAATCAATGACTGTCCGATAGGAATAGCTTGGGGGCTTTCTTAATTTCGCAGTTCCGGTGTAAAGGGATCTGGTTCGTTCTCAATATCTCATTCTACAACAAGGGTGAGAGCAAGACACATTTTGTAAATTGTAAAAATTATATAGGTTATTCAAAATGATTAGTCTTATTTGAAAATTCTATATTTTCAAAAATAAATGATACAGAATTATAAATAGTACAAGATTGCAAAGGAAAACTGCGGACGTTTAATATTGTGAAAAATAGATAGCCCTCGGGTGTTCATCATGAAGTTATTTCACGAAAGCTGTTTCTGAAGCTTTCACTGAGCTTCCTGAGAGTGGGATCGATCGCAGTGTACCAGATGGCTTGATGTTACACTGTTGGCCACCTAAGTCATCGGATATGCGATTCCAATGCGAGTTCATCCTTTCGGAGTTCGTAAAATATAAAGTATATGCGCCACCTTATCCACAAGTTTATGTAAACATAAACAATGGATTTCTGATACAGTACAATCAATTAACGCTGATACTTTACAACGCGTTTGGTAGGAATTTATATATCGAATTGACATTATACATGTAACTAAAGTAAGTTATATCGAACACTTGCAGAACAAATTTCCATACTTTCCCGTTGCAAGTATTACTTATCATTCTGTGTTGTTTATTTATGAAAACATGAAATTTTGAAATCAAGTTAATAATTTTGAAAAAAACCTGTAAATTTTAGGCAAGGATTCTTATATACTGTTTATTATTAATTTTATCTTCGGGAAAAATAGTACGTGTCTGTTAGTTTCTACGATTTTCCCTTGTTAATTGCAGCTCTTTGCACAGCATATCCGTAAAATCCTTAAAACGTTTTTTAAGTAAAATTTTATCATTAACTTACATAATAGCTTAAAAATTATAAAAAAAAATACACATGCCTCTCATACACCCGTGATTCAATTGTCTTTAACATTAATATATACGCGGAATACTAAGTAAAAATAGAGAGAGAGTGAAAAGTGTAAAAAATATAGTTATTAAAGTATGGATTCTTTAATACAAGAAAAAAAAAGAAGGATTATTTAACAGTATACGAATTTTTAGCAGCAATGTATCACATCAAAATAAAAAATTATTATTAACTTTCATGCTTTGTTGCTATGTTTGGAATATTGTTGTTATCTTGTGTGCTAAATTAATTGAAATGGAGTTATTTTCTTCTTTTATTGAACTTAAATATTAGTTTCATTTAATCCACAACTCGTTGATAATTTTAAGAGCATAATCGAACTCAAGTGTGTAAAGTGCAGAAAAAATTGATGTATTTATAAAATTCTAAATTTACTCGTTATTTTCTAACACATCTGAGTTTCCTTGATGAGTTTATGTATACCTTTTTGAATGAAAAACTTAATTCATTTACCTGAAAACTCAATGTATGTTTATTATTTTAATGGAATTTAAAGAGTTTTGACATACCAATTTGAAATAAAAATAGTTGTATACTTGTCAGTTTGCAAAATAAACTTATTCCACTCATTTAAAAGTAAGTCAAATAAAAATAAATTGGCTCAAAATTGTTATGTAAAACATTTATTTTTTAGTACACAAATAACATTCACGAATTTTTCCTAAGTGTTAAAATAAAAATTCATGCTAATACAACTCTTTCAGACCCTTTCTCATTTTTCTAAAATTATTTTCTTTTGGTAAAAATATAAGATGTTTTGTTACAGAAATTGCAGAGAATTCATTTTACTGTTTCTCATCCATAACGAAACTGCTCTTAAATGGGTTTTTAAAGTAGAGTAGGAAGTATGAATTCTTCTTTTTCACGTCTTCATTTTCGTGTAAAGTACTTGAAGTGACATTTGGTTATGCTTAAGTTTACATACAAGCTCTAAAAATACATTATACTCTATAACAGCCACAAACTTTAAGATATTCCAGTTTCAAGTATTTCCTCTTTTATATTGATTTTATTATGTAGTTTTCAAGAAATTTAAAACTCTTCAAACAGCAATAAAATGTTTCCGCTATCTTTTTCACAAAGGAAATGTTGCCCGGTGAATGTATCTGTCTTGAAATTCAATGAAGTTCTCTCTTATTTTTGATGGTTTTGTAAATGGTTTTGTTCTATTCTATTGATATTTTACTTCTTTTAGTAAACACACATAAAATATTTTTATATAAATAATCAAGGTGTGTTGAAGGAAACTGCTTATCATAAAAATGATTTCTTGGATATATAGTTCGGAGGAGCAATTGATGTTGTGCACTACTTTCTGGAAAGGAATAATCACTAACCACCCTTCTGGCTTTATGTGGATTTAACTTCAAAATACTCGTATAACTTACTCGTAGAAATTGGCTATTACTAGCCTCAATATTTTTAGTTGCAACTCCTATATCTTACATTTTTCTGATAAATAATTCTGTTTATAATTGAAGTTGCAATTTACACATATTTTACTTCTCAGTCTGTGAAATCATTCAAGGGCAGATAATAAAAACTATTACAGTTATAGTTCTTCTGGCGTGCACCTGACTATGTTTGGCATTGGAAACAATAATAGCCTTTAAAAAAACCCCTACCGATATACCTCATAACAATTTCTTCTTTTTTTCAAATAATATTTTAAATGTTTTTCATTGACAGATATTATATGTATGTTCAATAACAAACAATAATTTTCTGGTCATTACGGTTTACAACAAATTTCTCAGATTAAGAAAAATTGCACATATATCATGACTTAAATGACTGTTATATCATTCTAGCTTATCCTTTTGGTATCATTTCAATTAATGGTCCTTTAAACTACAAGAAGTAAACTTGGTAAGTTTGATCAAATTTGATCTGTCATTTTATGAGACTTTTCTTTATTTTTATTATTATTCTAGTTCCAGAACTCATGGAAAGTCAAATTTCCACAAATCGCAATAAGACCAATAGCGTTTGATTTCCCATATCCTCGACATAAGTTATTCTATTTTGTGAAATCGAAACTTTTGAACTTCAGGTAAGAAGAACGATTAAAGAGAAAAATGTAAGTTATGCGAGTTTTCTCTCTCTTTAATTGAAATTCGTAAATCTAGATATTTTCTCAAGTTCAAATAGACGTATTTCAAGTTATGTGATGGTTGTTCTATAAGTCCATAGAAATTTCAAACGATGATGCTCGTAGTATCGATAATAGTTTGTTTTTAGTAACGACTCTGTGTAATATCACGACCCATTACACAGAAGTCTCAGTTACTCATTTTCGGGATCATGATGCCTTTCGCACATCAAAAAATTCTTCGTCATTACTTTTCCGGCAGATGAGACCATCTTCACTTATTCTGGAAAAGATTCATCGGAAATAACCCAACGTTTTGATTTTTGCTTGATTTCGGGTGCATAATGAGGAATCCAGGTCTTCTCACCAATGGTGACAATTCGACGCAAAATGATGTCGACAACTCGAATCTACGGCAGTCAAATTTTGATTTGGCAGCAAATGACTACCCAACCAAAACTAACCTATGAATCAATGTCATATTTGTTCCGGCTCCATTTAACAGATGACAGCACCAATGGTAACAATAATTTACCTTCAAAATACATCTCATTACCTTAATGATGACTATATCAGAATCTCCTATCGATTCTGTCTTAGAACCCCTTTATATTCTAAACAAGAAAATGCAATTAACACTATCTCCTAGTACAGTAGTAAATTTGTATAAATATGTACGTTCTAACTGAAACACAATTCTCCTGCAAAAATACACTTTCAGATTTTCAGATGTGGAAGAGACTTAGTAGAGAGCTTCATGATTATACTCCTTGTAGAATGTACTGATTTCGTAATTACTCTCAAATTGTGTTGCACCCAATGGGTGCCTGTAGTTATCTATTTAAGAGGTGGAAATAGGGAATATATTTTTTATTCTTAGAAGAGGGAGGTGAAGTTGACAGAACTAACATTTATTTAAAACAAAAACACAGCCATATCTTATGCGATTGCAAGCCAATCCAAAAATAACAATTTCTAATGACATTTAAAAATAACGACCTCAGCCGTTGAGCCACAATTTCTGAGATAACTTGAATAATTATAGAAATAATTACATTAAACATAAATGAAAATCTTGAATTTGGCCCAGCTCAATGTGAAATTTAGACTGTCAGAAAGTAATAAATTGAAGAGCTTAAACTTTTAATTGTGTTTAATGAGTTATTGTCCATGTCAAAACTATATCGGCGTGATGAGAGTCCAATTCCATCAGGATTATCTTAAAAGTCATCTGCTGGATCCAGGATTTCTGCAGCGGATTCACTCTCTTCCTCCGAGCTATCATATTCCTTAATAATTGGTGTATCTGTGTCAATCAGTTCTTCAATTGTGATAGAATTCTGAGTAGCTAATGCAATCTGCCTCTTTACTTCTGTAATGTCACCAATGACCATAGAAATACGATCAGGTCGTGGAATGGTAAAAGAGGCATTTTCCAGGAGATAATCTTTTGCATAAGTATAATCAACTAGTTTTTCGCTTTGCTTCAATTTTCGTTCACTTTGGTAGGCTAAAAGTTGTTGCATAGTGATGCGTCTTCTAAACTTCGATGCGGGAGCAGATTTTCACGCATTCCAGTCGTTATATTTTTTTCCAATTAATAATTTTTGCCATAATTATAATTTTTTCCAAATTAAGTGCCAATATTTTGCACAGAGAAGCGAGAAATAGTATTTGTTAAATTTTAGTTCATCTGACCAGTTTGCTAATGTTGAAATTCTGTCGACCACTTTAAGCCATTCGAGAACATTGTCAATAACATCTCCTTTAAACATTTGAATTGAATTTGCTGTATCATTGGTGGACGTGATTTGACTAACATTTGACGTATTTAAATGTTTATCTAACAATAATTTCTTATCTCCATCAATGTAGCGAGAATTGTAATAATATTTGGATCGATTTGAGAAGAAGGGATGTCGGGGTAAGTGAGGGATAAGAGCAACTACTTAAAAGTTTTACTTGTTTTCGTAACGTTTCAATTTCATTAAACAATTCTGTTTTATCAGGAAGTGTTTCACCAAGATTTTCATTACAATTTTGCGATTGCATATGAAGACTATTAAATTTATCTAAGGTCCCATCTTCATTTCTTTTAATATTATCCTCAATAATGAGCAGAATTAAATCATTTTTATTTCCAGTGATAGGAAGTTTTCTCTAACGTAAATCCGTTTTCAATTGAGCTACCGTTAAATGTCTAAGCGATTGAGCTTCAGAAGGATTTTAAAGCAATATCAGCGTTTGTTGACATTTTTGTTACTTAATCTCAGCTGTTCTTGGTGAGAAACGTGGTTGAGCCAAACATGTTTGACAATGTTTTTTGGTGAAAGTGAAATGAAAAGTATTTTTGTCAAAGGAATGTTGCATTTTACAAATTCTACCAAAAATAATGAAAATTTCATCGTCATAAAATCTCTCATGCAACTTCTTCGGAAGCTTTCAATGAAAAAATTGAGTCGTTTATTCGTAGCTAGCAACTTTTGAAGCTTCTGTGAAAGATTTTTAGATATTCTTTTCAAAAAACCGGTTACGCCTTATAAGAGGTGGAAATAGGGGAAGTTTTTTTTTATTCTTAGAAGGGGAGTCAAAGTTCACAGAACTAACATTTATTTCACGTAAAAACACAAACATATCTTATGCAATTGCAAGCAAGTCCATTTATAACGAATTTTAATGGCAATACTCAGCTGTTGCCACACAATTTCTATAAATATAGAAAAATTGTATTGAACATAAATGTGAACCTTATATCTATGTTTACCTTTATGTAAACTTGAGTCCTAATGTCATAATAATTCTATAAAATAATAGATATTAGTACTAAAAATTATTTACCTTGTAAGTTAATATACAAGATGTATACACCTAGTAAGTAACCAAACCAGTCAATGTCATGGGGTCTTTTTTAACTAAAGAAGTTCAATCAGTAACCGTAGGTTAGAAAATCTCGCAGTTAAGTAACCGGGGTTAAAAATATAATGGTGAAATGAAATATAAACCACCGGTTTACGTTTTTAAAACCTCGGTTACTTAAGTCCGGGTTTTATCGTTGGGTCCAGTTAATGGTAAATACATTCATATGACTCTCGCCCTCAGGCAGTCTGCCCGGCGTTAGCCGGCCACAGCATTAGAATAAGGCATGCACACAATAAAAAAAATTGAAGCGTTCAGAAATGAAATTAATAATTGAAACAATAATGAAATTTGTTGAGTAATTTTACGAGACGTAAGAATTCAAGGTTTAAACTCGAACTGCAAATTAGGATTTTAACACACGGACTTCAGCCAAATAGGATCAAATTTGCTTTATCAATAGGACAATTTAAATGAAAACTTTTAGTAAAATGGGAAAGGAAAATATAATGCACTGCAAATTTATATTCCATTGGATTTTCCGACAGAGCCACAGGAAAATAAATTTGTATATTTCAAATTAAATTGATTTAGATAACAAACAAAGGAAGCATGACAAGTTAAGAAGCGAGTAATACAATCTGAATTGGAATAAAAATTCAAATTTTATCTTGGAATATAAGACTGTACTCGAATACAGGTATAACTAGTTGACCAACAACTCGCAATCAGAAATAGAGAAACTTTTTTTTAAAAAATTTTTTAGCTATATGAGACTGAGGAGCAGGGATATTCCTTCCCTCACTATCAGATCATCGGGCGCGGTCAGTACTTGGGAGGGTGACCACCTGGGAAAATCGCGTGCCGTTGGAATCCTTTTTTTTTCAAGAAAACTCAAGACCCACTGACTTTCATACTAATACAGATACCGAAGTCTCCACTAAATTAAACAACTTTTTTCTATCCCCTACTAACACCTTCATTGAACCAGCTTGCCCAGATGAAGTCATTGAATATATCAAAAAAACAAATGCAAAACAGGCACCTGGCAAGGATGAAATTACTAACAAAATGCTTAAAAATCTTCCTTTAAAAATCATTTTAATCCTAACACATCATTAATAAAATACTAAAATTCAAATATTTCCCTAATTCCTGGAAAACCTCTATCATCTTTCCCATACTCAAGCCTGGAAAAAACTCACACTCCCCAAACAGCTACAGACCCATTTCCCTTTTATCCACACTAAGTAAACTAACTGAAGCTATAATTTTATACAGACTAAAAACTTTCATAGATGACAACAACTTTATCAACCCAAACCAATATGGATTCGTCAAAAAACTCTCCACTATACATCCTCTACTCAAATTAACCGAAACAATTTCTTCAGGTTTTGAAAAGCGTCAATCCACAGGTGTTATCTTCCTGGATATTCAAAAAGCGTTCGACAGAGTGTGGATTGACGGCTTGACTTACAAACTCATTATAAACAAATTCCCTCCCCCACTCATCCACTTAATCTACTCTTACGCCAAAAACAGATCTTTACAGGTAAAAGTTGGGAACTCTTACTCTAAAACTTTTAACATTAACAATGGAGTAGTACAGGGCTCTCTGCTTGGCCCAATATTATTTAACATTTTTGTAAACGACATTCCAAATTACTCACCAACAAAAATAAACCTATACGCCGACGATACTGCTGTGCTGGACAAATATAAAAATCCAAAAACCGTTATAAAAGCACTCAATCTTCACTTAAAAATTCTCGAAAATTATTACAACACATGGAAGATAAAAATAAATGTAGAAAAGTCTGCAGCAGTGATTTTCACCAAAAAGAGAATCCTCCCTCCCCCACCCACCATGTACAATACAGAAATTCCCTGCTCTGAGTCTACCAAATACTTAGGAATAACATTCGATAAACGACTCACTTTTAAACAACACTTTATACAAACGCGTGAAAAATTCCGTAAACTCACAAGAGCTTTATACCCCCTAATTGGACGGAATTCTGAAATGTCAATAGAAAACAAAAAGCTTCTCTACACCTCCGTGATGCATCCCGTAATAACATATGCATGCCCGGTTTGGGGGTTTTCTAGTAAAACCAATATCAAAATGCTCGAAACTGCACAAAATTCTACCTTAAGAATGATATCAAAAGTTAGGTGGTTCATGAGGAATATAGAAATAAGAAAAGCCTTAAAAATCAAAACTTTCAGGAAACATATTCAAGACCTTTCTAAAAACTTCTTTACTTCATTAAATAACATAAACAATCCAAATATCCAGAACCTTGAAAATTATATGCTACACCTTAAAATAAAAAGACCTAGACAAATCTTACTTGATTCCTATGAACCACCGTAATTTATTTCATTTTAATTTTAATTTTTATTACTTTCAACCTAATCTCTCATTCCTATTTCAATATCTAAATTCATACCCCAACACCGAGCATGCCCCGCCCCCATTGAAATAGCCGATCTCCAGGGCAACCAATAGCAAAGCACTCACTCATCTACCTCCAAAAGTTTCCATTAACAGAAGAAAATTTTCATCCAGCCACCCACCCTCCACTCCAAGCTGAATTCAAACGATCCTATTGGCTCCCCACCCACCCCGCCTCTGAAGAAGCAAGTGCAAGCAGTTAGATCTATTCCAGCAAAATTTCAACCATATCAGGCCTACATCGCAGTTCCCAGCAAGATACGGGATGAAGGGCGGCAACGCCGAATGGGCACCCATAGAGCTTTTCATAAGTTCACCATCAGATACAGCGAGTTTTGCAAAATCATCTGCAGTTTCATTGTACTAATCTTCGGCATGGGTCCGAACAAAATATAAAATTCCAAAATCATAATAAGTTGCTATTTTTTCTTTAATGATATTGATAAAGGCCAATTTATTTCTGGAACTCTGCAGTGGCAACTTTAATTATAAACTGTTGGAATAAACAGTAACTTTGAAGTTCTGAGAAACAACCCACTATAAGGCAAATCCGATTACTGAAAGCTCGGCCTGGAAAACTGAATTATAAGAAGTAGCTTAAGCATGTAGACCCTATTTAGAACACTACGGTGGAAGACACACACGGTGAACCCAGTTTCGAACCCAATCCTTGGTCTTTCGGTGTAAATTTTCCATTCGGAGAGACCCTGAAAATTTATTAAAAAAAAAGAATTTGTTTTTCGGGACAAGCAGCTTTCATTGAGATAATTGAGTAGAACGGAATATTATTAATAAATTAAGAAAATTTTGAATTATGCTATTTTCAGATTTGATATTTAAGAAAGTTAAGTTTTAGGGTAAGCTAATTAGGGGGAACGACGGTAATTACATGCGAAATGGCAGATAGAGACGTTCTATAGGCCTTAGTAATTTTTAAAAGATTTTCCGATCAGAGTTTAACTTCGCAATTTAAGAAGAAGCTTAGAGCACCATACCCAGACGAGTGTTTAGTAAAAGAAAGTATCATAATTTATGAATTTTGGAATTGAAATTACTGAAACTCGCAATTTTGAGCCTTGGTTGATTGACGAGGATGACAACTGAGCTGCCATCTCATTCTTCTAACTTCCACACCCCGCCACGGGAGGAATTAGAGTCTCGACAGATTTAACATGCATCAGTCCTGGCTGCACTGTAGGTATCTTCTGGAATCAAGGCTCGAACCCAGGATCAGACGAAAACCGAAGGCCGGGAATCCATGACCATGGCCACTAGTACCTATACCTCCCATATTAGGCTTCATTGAGTGAAGCTTGCTATTAGTCTGGGGATTTTACATTTTTCTGCCATACCCTTTCATTGACTTTTAAAATTAAAGTTTTCATATCAGAAAGCGAGAGTGCAAAATACAGAGAATTATATCCCGGAGGTCGTAAGTACCTCCGATTAACATTAAAATGAATGACTAGTAAACGGAAATGATCCTATTATGTATTCGTACATCACAGTTGACCTCTAATTTCTACAGTGGTAGAAGAGTCGGGGAGTAAATAGCTAGCTCGAGGGAATGAAAGGACCTAGTGGGTGTTTGGAAATATGTCTTCTCATCGGTATTTAACAATCAGACATAGTGACCTGAAATAAACTGTTCGATCGGTCGCCCGTGATAATTTGCATCGTCTTGCTCCCAATGAGGACTATGCCCTTTTAAGTCACGTATCAAAAGGAAAGGAGCTGGTAATTAGTCGACTAAGTGATTGAAATCTATTTGTGACACAACATCAAGGGGTGTCAGATAAATGTACCAGACTCTGACTGAAGGATAGATGTTAAGCCTTACAGCTATAACCTAAAGTGGTCAATGTTACAATACTACTTGGAAAGTTTTGTGATATAAATAAGCATACACCTGCGATGGAAGAACAGTGATATCAACATCCCTTCATACACAATTATATCCACGTACCTTATTTAACACGTTACTCTTGAGAATAGTCGTCTGAAGAGCAATGCGTGTAGGTTGTTACATGGATATTATGGATTTGAGACCCATTCGAAGGTGAGGTGAGATCGTAAGCCACGGCAGTTCCAAGAGACAAAAAATACTTTTGATTCTTTGCTCTGGAAGCCGAGGAAATTTTTTCTATGGTTGTAAAAGATCATAGACTTCAAGGATCAGTGGAGATCCACCGCACCCTCGAAGGCAGATAATTTGTTATAAGCTGTTGCTCTCAGCAGCTTGTAACTTCAACCTCTGAAAGGCTTTGGACGATGACCTCGTCTATTTAGCTTTTGCAGAGGAATTATGCGTGGTTGGGCTCTTATTTATTTATTTTGGTTGATTGGTTGAATTTGGTGTTTTTTTTTCGATGATTAATTACCTCATTTACAGGAACGTATTAATATTTTAGCAGTCAATTGATTTCCGCATTTCTTGAAATCTTTTATTATAATTTAATTGCCTTTGAATCTTGATTTAAATTTGACTTTATTTGATATTTTTGTTTTTGTCTTCTATATTACAGCAAATGAAATTTTCCACTAAACTAGCACTGACTCTTACACACTATACGGCGTTCTTTCTGACGAATATTACCCTTGATTCACCAATGAAATAAATTCTTGGGGAAATCATTAATTCGATTCTGTATATTACTGCTTCTTTATTTATATTAACTAACTATCTTTTCAGATTGAGAATCCAATATCTAATGATAACTGCAAATTCTATAATTAATATCAGTTTTCGTACGAAAGCTTGTTCATAATACACGCATAAAAAAATTCCTGACACATCCATTTCAGAGTATGCCTTTCGCATAGCTTCATACATCTACAAAATCATTTTTTCTCAGACATCCATAATAAAACAGTCATTCAGTTTCCAAATATCTTGGGTAATGAATCTAATGTTTATTTAGCTTCAAATTACATAGCCATCATATTATCACGATACTTTGTACTGCATATATGACCTGTAATGGAACAACAGGTAAGGATCATATGTTTATATTTATTTAAACTCCTCAACCAGCGTTACCCACATTTCTATATTCTAATATTTTCTGTATGCAATAAATTCAAATTCTGCAGTCATGAATCTCATTTTTTGTATATTTCATTCCTAAACGTCGAAGAATCGCAATAAAATGTCTATTTGACTTATTGGAGCTTTTTGAATTGTGTGGTTTTAAGGTGGTTCTTAATAATCATTTTTAAAAATAAAAAAAAAATTCATCAGTTTGACATAAAATTGATATTCGGTATTTTACATCTCTTTTGTAATCCCTATTTGTTTTACATATTTTTTTCCCATCTCTTTTGCAGTTTGTACTATGGTATCTCAGGTCTTAAAACAATGTCATGATATTATTAAGAATTTCCACAAATTAGAGCAATTATAGATCAATAAGTTAAAATGTCGCAGATATCTATGCTCAATCTAATTATTTGATTGATAAAAAGTATGGTTGAAGTAATTATATATTTTTTTCAAATACTTCAAGCTGTATAAATGATTCTATGTGACAAACAGTGCTATTTCGATGTTTAAAGTTATACATATTTTGAATTCAGTTAGATATTTCACTGGAGGAACTACTTTTTCGGGTCAAATATCTTTAGCCATTCTCATGTAAACTGGTGCACTCTACGCCTCTTCATTTAATTGAACAGGCAGTCCTAAGGCTAGGCAGATTTTATAAACTGCTACAGCATTTACAACGGGAGGAGCTTTGCTGCGGCTCGATTTTTTTGTTTGTACTCTGACTTCGATGTTCTTGCCCCCATTCAGCTCTAACTTAGCTGGAAGGTTCAGGGCATTACAAATCTTAAAAATCATTTCTGATCGCACAATCGGAATACATTTGCTCGATTTCTTAATTTTTTTAGTCCAAGTATCTCTTATTTCTACTGGAGCTAATTGGACTTTAATATCAAGTCCTTCACATATCTTAAAAATCATGAGAGAATATACCATCGGTATTTCATTTTTCTCAATTTCTTCCTCAGTTATGTTATAACATTGCTCTGGAATGACAGCCAGATGCGTTTGAGCCCCATTGCCATAATACCATTTAAAGAAGAGTTTAATCATTTCGTTCAGGGAAGCACATATAAATATCTCGATGAAAGATGGCATAAAACCACTCATAAAACCCACTACGAAGCAAGAGATCATGTAAATCACGATCTCCGAATGGAAAGCAATATCCATAGCTGTATCAATAACTATGAAATTATCAAAGATCTAAAAAAAGCAATAAATTCACACAATATTCAAAACGCAGTTTAATAAGCAATCAAAAACTTTAAAACGAATAATCCTTTATGGTGTTCATTGTTTAATTTTTTCTCTGTTGTGTTCTTGCATTAATTATGGTATTTATTGTTGTGTAACAAAAGTCATTTACATTCTTTCAAATTTCGAAAGAGAAAACATGGTACCATACACTGTTGCGTACGTAATTTTTAATTGCTAAGATTCCAATAATGAATACTTACCATTGTTGAATGTTAGGTACCTATTATTTGTGTATCAACATAAATATTTATATATTTATTTTGTTACTTTTAACTTTGAAAATTTTGTTTAATTCTATAAAAATATAAATAATCACATTACCCCTATTTAATCATGTTTTACAACTTATGTTTACTTATCGTTATGAAAAATATAACTAATGTTTAGTTAAGTTTTTCAGATAAATTTAATTCTTTCCTCTTTTGCTTTCTTTTAAGAAATATAAAGAAAGGAAAACATATTTTATATAGATGCATTAAAATGCATATGTTTTAACTGGTTGTGTTTAGTTTCCATTTACAAATTTCACATATGTAGGCTGATTTAGAAAAAAAAATTCTATCACTGTTGCACTGGGAGAAATGCATGTGGGAGAACTGTATTTGTATATACATTGACTTAACACAATGTACTAAATTTCCGCTAATACATTAGTATTGTCACGTTGTTGATCGACCTTCAAATGCATGAAATGCCAACGCAATGAATAAGTAGTTTCCTTCTGAGAAAAACCCAAATTGTTTCTGAGATTCTCTAGTAAATATTATAATTTTCTTTTCACAGGAAATAATTGACACAAACACATAAATTCACTATGGAAAAAATTCTTAGTTCTCACAATGGAACGCAGCACTTCAAAAATACTTAATCACAAAACAAGTGATTGCACATTCTGCATACACTAACTGATACGATTAGAGGCTCATATATATATATATATATATATATATATATATATATATATATATATAAACCCAAACTTTCTATGTAGCATTATTAAATGTTAGAACATTATAACTTGCATTAAAAAATAAGAATTTTTGGCTATATTGCTCAGCGAAAGATTATTATATCACTTTGCTACCATCTGAAATTTAAATAAAAGTGTTCCTAAGATCTGCATGTGTATTAAGCTCATATTTTCTTAAAATCATCATCCATTTTAGTAACACATTGAAAATAGAAAAACATTGAAAATAGAGCACGAAAAAGGAAGCAAGTTACAATCGCGAGACTTTGCAAAGTATTTGTTGATGTCCGATTTGCAAACGATCCAAGTTTGGTGCAATGGACATGACCGCACGCACTGCAGTGGCACTATAATCAGGAAGTGGGTTCAGTAATAGGTGGCACATAGTAGAAGATTTATAAATGTAGCAATTACATTTCTTACAATTACAAGAATGCCAGGTAGACTTGTAAGATGATATTTTGTACAGTTAAGCGAATTTGAGAGGGACCTAATCATCGTCACGAAAACCCCGCCGTGTTATCTATCAAGTCGATTATTTGGTGTTCGGTACCAATTGTTCCACAAACCATTTCCCTACACTCTATGGAAGCGAATTTGCAATCCAAGAACCCTTTACTACTTTTAACACAGAAACATCGGCGACTCCGACTACATTGGTGTCAAGCCAAAGCGATGTGGAATGCTCCACATTTGTAAAACTTGATGTTTAGTAATTAATCCTGGCTCATTTTGAAGTTAGATGATAACCGTGTAAAGGCGCAGTGGTGAATGGTACAATTCCAACCATACTGTGCGCGTAGCAGACTTAACGATTTGATGGCCATAGACAACGACAGCAGGTCCATTTTAATTGTGGTACGTGGAACCAACGTTAAATTCATGACCTTTGGGAGACCTATCGTAAATGGGTGTCCAGGGACAATTTTTCAGTAAGATATTATTCGCCTGTATACAGCTCGACTAGCTCAAGATTTTCTACGTCGTTTTCAGATTCTTCTATGGCCGGCCCGATTCTCAGGCCGTTCTCCTATAGAGCAATTGTAGGAACAACTGAAATGCCAGATGCCATTGTATTCCTCTGTATATGATTTGATGTACTCCATGATTTGGAGGTGGCTGTTCAATATTTGTGGACCCATCTGCCGCAGGTCATTCCCTCGTCATCTAATCAACTCAGTTCCGCTCCAAGTTGCGACATGCATTGTGACAGAAGGTGGTCCGACGTTGTAAATGAACTCATTGTACTCGTTTTTTGGTTTAATTAGGATCTAGTGAATCTTTCATTTCTATCATTATATGTACTAAATTTCATTTCAATTTGAAGTTTCTTTTTTTGGGGCACTATTTTCAATGTTCTTGAGTGTATTTCGATCTCTTTTCTTTCTACTGTAAGTTTGTTTTTGTTAGAGAAAGTGACAAAAAAAAAATCTTCTTAAAGCTCTTTTAATTAGGAAATTTTGTAACTTAATTTGAAACCCAAGTAAGATGCTTAACTTATGAATGATGTTGACAATTTTAAATGTTTTATTGCCTGCCTGTTGAGGGCGTTTCGCAAGCAACGATTGCGTAAATATGTGAGCAAAATACTCCAGTAAGAAAGATCTCCATAATCCATCGCAGGTTACATACAGAAACGTAAAAAACCCTGATCACCAACGTAACATGATAAAAAGTATAAATAAATAAAATTACGTTATTTATTATTACTTTATAAAACTACGTTACTAATTATTTTACAACCAAGTATGTTTTTTGTCTGAAGATTTAAGACAAAAATTAAATACACGAAATTAACTAAATTAAAAGTAGTAAAAAGTAAAAATTAAGAAGTTATTTAATGATAAATATTAGATAATATCTGTGAAGCGAAATATTAGTGTATCAATGAGAAACAACATTTATAATCAAGGTCATGTGATGAAATCGACGTACAGGGTTTGTCCAGTAAGTATCAGGATTGAATTTTTCCTACCATACGTCATATGCCCCTCTAAACGTAATACGCATACATGACAATTTGTATGAGTAGAACCATTACAGTAACCTCCATGCTGCTTTTACCAAAGTGAAAGTGCTGTTTACTATTTGTTGCGAATAGTAGCACTTCGCCTGCCAGTGAAGAGCAGCGTTGGCTAACGTAAGATGATGATGTTCTTATTTTCATCTTATATTTTGTAACCCTCATGAATGTAGAATTGTTGTGTTTGGTGTGTAATAAATGTTTTGTTCTGCTATGTGTCGCCTTTTGATTTATTCAGAATATATTTAATTAATCTGTCGAGATCCGACATCGGGTAGATGTCAACAATACTTTAATGCTGTGAATTGTTCAGTTACAGAGCGTAACTCTATACCGTTTGAGTAGAGAGGGAAAATACAGGTAGCTTTAAGGAAGGTTGTCAAATGTTGTGTTAAACTGAAGAAATCCTCTTGGGAGACTAATGATATGATTCGAGAGACATACAAGGACAAAGCCATATTTAGAGTTTGTTTTTGAGAATTTTGTTTATGTTACGCAGGAGAAAATTAAGAGTGAGATCTATGCTCATTGTCTCCTTTGACGAGAAAGGTGTACACATCAAAGAGCTTATACCTGCGGGACAAATAGTGACACGTAAAGTTTACACAAAAGTTCTCGAACCTTTTTAGAATGAGGGTAGGAAAGGAAATTATGGGTACCTGGATGTTCCATTATGATAATGCACTAAATGACACGTTAACTTTGAGGATGGTACTGGTCAAACGGAAACCGCAACACTTCCTCAACCATCCTATAGTCTAAATCTGATTTTCACGGACTTTGTTTTGTTCTCTTGGATCAAATTATTTACTCTTCTTACTGAGTTGTTAAAATGAAGAAATAGAAAAGGTGACAATGGTAGTGAGGGGAGCTTTTATTGCTTCGAAATGACCGATCAAGAATCAGCAGTGAATGTAAAGGTTTTTGAGCATGCTATTCATATGTAAGAAACCATTTGAACGAAAATTACTTTTAAGAAGGAAGAAAAGAAATAATTAGTACCCTTAAGAGGAAAGCAAAGAATAAATATGAAAATAATTGAATAATCCTTTTATTAAAATTTTAAAATATAAAAAAAAAAAAAAAAAAAAAAAAGGATTGTGAGTTCTTTTATCCGCTATTGCACCGAAGATTTCATTTGAAATCGCATCGTATCGTTTAATAAAACGTATTTAAAAGTTGTTAAAAAATTTTGTTTAAAGTTTGTTTTAAAAAACTGTATGAAAATTTTTGCTATTTATTTAATTACAAAGGAATTTTTTTTGCCACCTATATTTTACTCGCTCGTATGTAGTAAGAAAAAAACCCCCACAGATATATCCGAAGGAGGTCGTTAAGTGTAAATTATTTTTATTAAATTACCGATATATTTGAGTAAAATTTATTCTGCATGTTAATTAATCCTTATGTACGTAAGGTTGTAAATTACAGCTGGTAATGTTATTTAGTTTGATTTCAAGAAGCCTTAGATTAAAGTAACTCGCAGTATGGAGTAGATAGATTTCAATCTGCCTAGGTTTACTATAACGGCTTTCGAAAGGCTTAGAAACGCAGGGAGAAATGTTTAATTCTGGATGGTGACAATGCTGAGAAATCTTAAGACTAAGTCTACCATGTAAAGAATAGACATGTCTTAAGAGTCTCGCTCTTTTGAGATTCAATAACCTACAAATTTCTGTAAGATACAAAATATGGAATAGCTCTATATTTATCATTTTCTATAAACCCTACAAAATATGGAATAGCTCTATATTTATCATTTTCTATAAACCATACAAAATTGTCTTTTCCATTATTAAGCAAAATTCTAACATAAAAGGGGAAATATTCAAGGAAAACATCTATCTTTCAATTTCATTTTTGAGCGTCGTTGTAATTCCCAACAGAGTTTTCAGTGAATGTAACAGAAATGTGCCGGTTTCAATTGCTACTGGGGAGATAATCCGCTTTCATAATATTATTATTATGATACTGAAAGCTTTGACAAAGTATTAAAGAATCTTTCAGAAGTAGAAATCCCGATTCAAAACAGTGGTTAATGTGCATGAGAGCCAAGACAATAAAGAGAAATAAACTGCAAAATATACTCAGAATAAAAGTGCAAGAAAATAAGTAGGCAGCAAAAGCTTGAAGAATCAATGATAAACAACATTTTCTCCTTTATTATGAGTATTCTAAGAGGATAACTAGGAGAGAATGAAATATACGAGAATAGAAATTTCAAGAACTAAGGGTGCATTTAATGGATTTCTAACTGAAGAGCTATAACGAAGAATTAGAACAGGATATAAAAAGAAAAAAAAATGAACAGAAAAAAAAAATTCAAAATGGGAAAGAAATTTTTATTATTTAACACTAGTGAATTAAATGTTACATTATTTCACACTTCTTACTTGCTTTTTCCAGTCCTTTGAAGAATTCGTACTTAATAAGATTAAAAAGGATACAAAGTTTCTCCAAATAGATATTATAAAAGTATTTATTAATATAAGATTATATTAGACATTAAAAATGAAAAGCTTGTATATATAGGATTATGTAAATTTATTCCTTTCTTTGCAATTAAATCCATTATTAATTTTTTTGTAGTAAATTGTTCCATTTTCATGCTTAATATTTTTGTAATAATCTGTATTAATATCCATGCCTGTGTCAGTTTTCGAGTCCATATTAAGAGTAAATTAAATTTAATACTTCTGAATAATTTCCATAATTTCAATGTAGGTAAGTTACAGCAATAGTGGGATACATCATGGATATATGTAATTAAATACAAATATCGATTTGTTGTTCATTTGTAGAACTGATGTGATTGAATATTTATTATTCGATTTCCAATAACTTAATATGTAACCATTCAAGTGTCGTGCATCATAAATTTATATTAACAATGCAAATACTTATTTAACATTTGGACGTTCCCTCTTTGCTACTTTGTATCTGATCCATCGATATACACCTAGTAATTAGTCAATAAAATAGTTTAGCAAGCCTTTCAACTATTTTTATCCTTGTCAAAGAATAGTTGAAAATAAATGTTCTCAATAACCGCAAAAATCAATCTGGGTCAAGAATAATGCTCATACTCTGATTATCAAGTTCAATACGGCTATTTTTTTTTTTTTTTTTTATTGAATAACAAACAACGTCCCTGTGTACCACTAAGTATCACACAGGGCTTACAGAAGTAAGTATAAAACACTATATTACAGTAGGCAAAAACAACAAAAACATGTGATTAAACAATGTACAAACAAAAATTAAGAAGGATTATAAATATCTTCAATATATTTGATAAAAAGAACAAAAGAACTTTTACTAGAAATTAAATTACTAAAATTTGGAGGCCAGTTAATGTTTAATTTTTTCAAAGCTAATTTAAGAATATTTCTCTGTGAGACAAATTTTGAACATAGAAACAGAATGTGCTCAATGTCCTCATCACCTCCGGCGCTGCAGTTACAAATTGAACTCGAACTTAAATTGAATCTATTCAGGTATTTTTTAAAGTTACCGTGACCTGTTAGAAATTGCGTAATTTTAAAGCTAGTGAAGAAGTGATGGTAAGACATTCTTATATTGACGTCTGGAAAAAATCTTTTCGTGATGCTTGCTGTATTTGATTCAATATATATTTCGTTCCATGATTTCAGGACACTTTCCCTCATAATCTTTTTAAAATAGGATTGAGGAATATTAACATTAAGATCAATTTCCCGCTTCGTGGCAGTCTTTGCCAGAAAGTCAGCCCTTTCGTTGCCATAAATACCAGAATGTCCACGTACAAAAGAAAAACAAACAGTAATGTTCTGATCTTTGAGGTGTTTGAGATGCTGTTGAATTTCAACAACAATATCATTCGAGGAAGAAATGTTTTTTAATGTTTCCAAGGATGAGAGTGAATCAGAACAGATCAAATAGTTCGAAGCAACACAGTTTTGTTGAACAATCCACTTGATGGCGAAATTTAAGCATAAAAGTTCAGCCACATAAACAGTACACTCGTCTCTGATTCTGTATTGTAAGTACTGAACTTCAATACCTTTCCGAAAGACAACAAAACCAAAACCCACCCTGCCATCAATTTTACTGCCATCAGTAAAAACCGTGATAGGGAATTCTTCCTCAGAGTTTGAACTATATTCAATCAATTGTATGGCATTTCTCTCTGAAGGGTGGGGAAGATCAGAGGGAAGCAAAACACAATCATAACCTGAAGAGGAAGAGGCTGCGAGCTTTTCTCTGAGACCAATGTCATTTAAAATAACAATGTCAATTGGCGGAAAACCAGAAATTATAAACACAGCTTCATAACTTAAAGTTCGATATCCAGAAATAGCTCGTAGGAGTATTCGTCTTTGGATCCGTCTCAAAAGTTTAGAATTAATTTTCTTCTTTAACGAAACACCCCAAACCCTTGAGCCGTACATAATGAACGGTTGAATTCCTTGTTTATAGATAAGTGAATGCACGTTAAAATTGATGCCATAAGTGTTTCGTGCAACTCTGCCCAATCCCTGTTGCAGCTTTTCACACTTCTCTGATATGTAGGTTAAATGGGGCTTCCATGAAAATTTACAGTCAATAATAACACCAAGATATTTCATTTGCTTAACGATAGTCAAAGGAATACCATTAAGACATAGCTGGTAAGAGTCATAACAAATATTTCTTTTTTCAATGAACATAACCTTTGTTTTATTAGGGTTAAATTCCAGTTTAAAAGCTTTTGACCATTCAGAGGCAAAGTTTAAAGTCTCTTGAGCGTGTAGAAAAGTTTCATGAAGATTTTTACCTTGAAAACAAATTAAAATATCATCTGCGAAAGCTATGACATCACAACAAGCAGTAATATTGAGCTTAATTAGGAGATCGTTTATAATTATATTCCAAAACGTAGGTCCTGAAACTGAGCCTTGAGGGCAACCTCTCTCTAGTTGATGAACCGCAGAAACTGAACCAAGTTTCATTTTAGCCACTCTGTCATTTAAAAAATCAGTAGCAAGTGCAAAAATATTTGCCGGCAGATTCGCTTCCCGAAGGAGGTGAAGAATGCCAGGCCACCAAGCATTGTCAAATGCACCTTTTATATCTAGGAATACCAGAATTGTGTGGAGATTCCTTTTCTTGCCTTTTTGGACAATCTCCTGGAGACGTAATAGAGCGTCCTCGGTGCTTCTCTGAGGAGTAAACCCATACTGATCACATGAAAGAAAGTCACCGCGTCGCAGATGCCAGCAAATTCTGCTGACGAAAAGCTTTTCCAAACACTTTCCCAAAACAGGAAGTAAGCTTATACATCTAAGATTATCCAAATGAGGAGTCTTAAAATCATTTCCTTTGGGTATTAGCACCACCTGAGCACATTTCCAACTACGTGGAAAAGTATTTACACTTAAACAGACATTGAAAAGTTTGTGAAGAAAAGAAGGGAACATTGAATGAAACTGTTTGACAATTTCACCTGAAATAGAATCAGGACCAGGAGACTTATTTGACTTAAGCATAGAAACTGCTGTGTTGACTTCATCACAAGTAAAAGGAGAATCGAGGGGGGAATTATAATCAGTTAGCATTGATTGGCGTTTCTCCTTTTGCAAAGAGTCATCATCCTCCACTGGATCCGAAGGGAAAGACTTATGCAGCACCGCATTTATAGTTTCTTCTAAAGTGTTAGTTGTCTTACCACTTCTTAGTAGAATACCAGTTATTTCTATTTTCTTCATGAAATTTCTCTTGACACCGTATGTATAAATTTTTTTCCAAACATTGTGGACGTCAATAGTCGAAAGAAATGCCTTCCAAGAATCAGACTTAGCGGTAGTAAGCATTTGATTATATTCTTTTCTATATTTCATGTATTTACATTTATATATCTCTCTGAGGATTGGATTTCTAGACCTCTGAAATCTACGCCTGGAAGCATTAAGTCTTTTTCTCATACATCCAATTTCAATAGACCACCAAGGAACCCTATGGATACCATGGTGCTTAATAGGTATAGAAGAAGAAGATGCGTTGAATAGAATCAAACAAAATTCTTCAACAATAGAATTAAGGCAAGGACCATCGGTGCAATTTTCAATTGCACTAAGAATATGAGCAATGCGAGGAAGGCAAAACTCTCGAAAACGACACCAGTTTGCTTTCTTAGTGTTGAAAATTTTAAAAGGAGCAATTGATAGGTCACGCCAAGCAACAGAGATGCATAAATCAAATTCTATCATCATATGATCAGAAAGGGATTCGTTACCAGAAAGACCCCAACCAATACGGCTATTAGATGACCATTTAACTTCTTTTTACAACACGTTCGTGAACACTATACTTTCGCTAACCTTCTACGAGTCTGACTTTTTATAGAGTACCAGTCTTTTTTAAGTAAAGACATTTTACTCTGTATGAGTTAAAAAGGGGGAGGGGAAATGCTGGTTCGAGGAAGAAGCAAGCGGAAGGAAGTGCTTCGGTAACGGCGTGTTAGGCTTACGTAGAGCGATGCTCTCTGACTCCTTAACCAACACGTCCAATCTTGCTATCCCATCTTCCTCTCTTATTCCCTGAACTTCGCTCTCCCTCTCTTACTTTTCTTACACTTTTTAATATTTACTCTTAATGTACAAAATCTCTGACTCGTGTTCTTAGGTTTTATTACTTTGTTTATAAATCTATGACTGATTACGAAAGTTGGATCATTAATACATATATAAGTTGATTACCACTATCATAATCTGGTGACAGTAATATATAGCTTTATTTGAGTTTTGTTTATTTTTAAATGATTTTTTCTTTTTCAATTTGCTTCTGTTGTCTTTCTATGTCTATTTCAGGTTGTTCATAATTATTTTTTTTGTAACTTAAACACATTTTTCTTAAATTTTTAGCTCTTAATTTTAAACGTAAGTTTAAGTAAATGTTTTTTCCCCTATTCTTTCAACATTTTAACTAATTAATATTAAATTTAAAAGGTATTAACGTTCTCCTGAATTTTTATTTTATATATATATATATATATATATATATATATATATATATATGTGTGTGTGTGTGTGTGTGTGTGTATGTGTATGTATAGACAAAACACACAAATAGTACAAATCAGAACTTATAACAATATAAGGATATCCAAGACTAAATCAATACTATTAATAGAGAAAATTAAATATTTAAGGAAATCATTGAAAAACAAATTAATATTTATGCAAATCATACAAAAATAAGCTTAAATACAACATAAAATTTAAAATTTGAGAACCCAAAAAATCAAATCAATCTATTAAATAACCAAACAATTTAAAAGAAAGAAAATAGATAGAAAATAAAAATTTAGACTGGTAGCAATAATGTAATTAAAACTGTTCCATACTATGGAATGGAATAATGTGTATTTGTACAGATAGTTACTGATCAAACCATCTAGCTTCAGTGAGTGATTTTATAAAAAAATACGGTAATAAATAAATAAATAAATAAAAAAAAAATCAGCGAATTCAGATAATTAACCACAGAAAAAAGAAGGTAAATATAGTAATCATCTTTAATTTCACTGCAAAAATCCAAATTACACTTAATTAATCATCTAAAATATTGCAAAACCATTTAAAAATTTAGATAAACAGAGTAACATTAAACCAAATTTAATAAAAAAAAAGCATTCCAAAACGAAATGTAACATAAAATATTTACCAATGACGTCATCAGAATAAAATGTAACTTTTTAAAAAGGACAAAACCAATTACAGTAAAAAGTTAATTATCCAATGCTATAAGAAATTTCAACAAATTGCAAAAGAAAGAAAATGGAACAAACATTATTTATAAATATTTTGTTCTCAATTTTATTATTTTTAAATCAAAAACCTCATAAAGTAGTCTTGAAAGTTAGTTGAAAGGAAAAACTCGCGAGAAACCATTTCAAAGGGAAATGTTTGAATTTCGAGTTCGCATCGCGGTACAGTTAATTTCGCTTCCAAAATGTATAATATTTTTTAATTATAAGGGGATTAACGAATATAATTCCCATAATAAATGCCGTAAGATTAAATTAACAGCTTATTGAAGTTACATAACTTTTTCTTTTAATACTATTTTCCATAGAAAATTATTGCTCCTTTCTTGATAAGTGGGAAAAGAATGCCATTTGGAATTGAGTGGGCCATTAAACCACCCCTTTATCCCCAACTGAGGAGAAACTTTATAAGAGTCATTTTATGCAATATAATAACTAAGTGAACCTATTTTCACATAAAATGGCACATTACGCTACATACATTAAGGCTCCTGTCTACCGGCCATTATGATTTCATGGACGTAATGTTAAGTCTATGAAATTTCAACTTCCTTTCTCAAACCTTTACAATTTGATCTATTTGAATGCACTGAAGTGCATCTAAAAGAGAGAAAAATAATAAAGGCTTCTGTGGAATTACCTTTTTCCTTCGATTTTTAAAAATATTTAAGAATATTTTTCAAAGATCGGAAAAACTCACAAACGAATCATTAAAATAGGAATAAAAATATTTTTAAGAATCGGAGGGAAAAAAAGTAATTCTACAGACGTCTTCATTATTATTTTATCTTCAGATGCACTTTTTTACATTAAAATAGATGAAACAGTAAAAATCTGAAAATGGTAGTAGAAATTCCATAAGATTAACATTACGTCCACGAAATCAAAATGGTCAGTAGACAGGGGCCTTAATATTTATAAAAATCTCTTCTGATTTCGTTTCATACTCTATTTCTAATACAATTTCCAAAAAAAAGTTAATTGAATGTAACGAATATTACAAACTGAAACAGAGCATTCTGTATTTTTTAAAAGCATTCCTAATATTTCCAAGCACTTGGAAGAGTATGCTGTATGTCCTGAATTTCTTCACATATTTAGATATGCTTAAATAATTTTAACTCAAAATTCCTTTTAAATTTCTAAAAAAAAAAAAGCTTTTGGGATCCAAAGTTGCCTGGAATCAAAGAAGTTTAATACTTGTATACATTATAAAGTTCCAAAAAACTATGAACATATTTAAACATGTCTGATTTATGAATGAGTGATTTTGACTTGTAAATGGTGCTTTATTAAACAATAAATAATTATTTTTTTCATAATCAAAAATAGCTATTTTACTTTATTAACTGATAAATAATTTATTGCGTCCTGTTTTCTTGAAGAGGTATCTACTCTTCTAAGCAATCGAATTTTCCTTAATTTTGTTAAAGACGACATGAATAATTCTTATTTTAGAAATAAACATTTAGGATGATTTTGTTAGCCACCCAAGGGACTATTGTTTAAGATACCCTATAAATTTTTGTCCGGGACCACTTCTTGTATCTAACCACTTTTCAATTTTTTATATCTAAATTAAATTTTTTTATAACCATCTTCATTTTCCTAATTTTACAGTTTTATCTATAGAATGTACGGTTCTATCCATTAATGTTAAATTTTTCCAAATTTTCTTTGAATTATACAGAATGGCTTAAAATATATTCATTTTAATAATATTTACCATTTTCTTTAATTTTAATTATATTTAGCTTAAATATATTCACTTTAATACTTTATCGTTTGCTGTAATTTTAATTATATGTAGCTCATTTTACGTCAATTTGAAAGAAAAAAATACTACTGGCAAATTTGTAGAGTCCTTTCGTAACAAGCTCTGACTATATTGTGGAAGCAGTGTACGAAATGTTGGGTAATGAATCGTATGATCGAATAAAAACGGTAATTGCAAGAGATTTCAATATAAACTTGGCAAATGGACAAGGGCAAGAATTTATTGAAGACTTTATAATTATTGATTTAGAATTACAAACCAATCCAAAACATTATATTACACATAGAAATACTACAATTGACGCTATATTTTCTACAAAAAGTATAAAAACTGGATTGGAATTGTGCGGAGTGTGTGATAGTAGTGCATTTAGCTTTCACAAACCTTTGTGTGGAAGATTTGTAAAAAAAATAATTAAAAAAACTTTTAACCATCTTGGGTAGCTAAATATGTTCTTTGCAAAGCTTTGTATAGAACATTTTTAAAAATGTTTTTTGATTTTACTTTTGGTTTGGTTTGGTGAATAGCAATGATTGTTGATACAGAAAAAATGAGTCCTTTTATTATTAGAGATTTAGAAATTTTTTTAAAAAATATTATTTTTGTCATCTCATCTGTAGATTTTATTATTAAATAGCCAAAAGAAAATTCTAAAAGCAATACTGGTCCAAAATTATTTCCTTATGTTATAGTTTTTTAAAATTAAACTGATAGTGATTTTTGTTTGTTTCAAAAATGGCCAAAAAGTGTAACCTCGAATTGTTGCATTAATTAAACTAAAACGCTAATTAGAGAATTTATTATATTATTTGAACTTTTGCTTCGGAAAAACAATATTTGAAACTAAATCTAAATAATCTAATATTTGAACTAATATCTGAAGTTATCACTTCACCCCTTTAACTAGAATAAAAGAACTACTTACCAATTTTAAGTATTGTGTCATTTATAAATGAAACTGAAAAAATTGTTAACACTGTAAACTCTAAACGAATAAATCACAAATGTTGTATTAACTTTCCTTAAATACATATAATTTCAAAATGTTACAAATCACACACTATCTTGACATTTCTTTGAATGTTTCATTCATTGAACTTTCTAATTTTAGTTAAAAATGTTTTTAAATGTTTCAAAAACAAAAAAGTAGGATGTAGTTTTTATATAATTAAATAGAAATGGATATTCACACACATTAAATGTTGTATTCATTGAGATTTAAGTTTTTCTAAGAACAAGTAAAAGTACAAAATACGAGAGATGTTCAATAAACCAATAAAGAGAGATAAATTCTAAGAATGATGTTCGCAACATCGAAAATTATTTGCTTTTAGTAAGCATCCTGACTCACTGCACAGAAATCTTAATTACTCGTTTTTGTGACCATGATGCATTTCGCAACTCAAAAATTCTTCGTCCTAACTTTTCCAACCGATGAGACTATCTTCACGTTTTTTTGGAAAAGATTCACTGGAAACAATACAACATTTTGATTTTTGCTGGATTTCCAGTGCATGCTATTGAATTCAAGTCCAATTGACAGTGACAACTAGATACAAAATGACGTCGACAATTCGAAGCAGCTGCAATCAAATTTTTATTTGGCAGCTAATGACTACCAAACCAAAGATAACCTATGAATAAATGTCAAATTTGTTTCGGTTCCGTTTAATAGCATGAATGGTAACACCAATTTACTTTAATCATATAATCTGTCTTCAAATATGAGTACTGTTCGGGCTACCCTCCCATATTGATTAAAAATGGCAAAAAATGAAAGATTCTACTTAATTATTTTTATTAATGTTGCACTTAGAAGCAACAGGAAGGCAACTAGCGATAGATCTTATCATTTTGAACCTGGGTCAAATAATGAGGACGACAGTTGAGTTGGCACCTTCCATCTCGAAACTTTCACATCCCGTCACAGATGGACTTGAGCCTCAATAGATTCAACGTGCATGAATCACTGATTACACAAAAGACCAAGTCCTCCAGTAGGCGGATTGTGGAAGTTTTGAGAGGGAACGTGCAGCTCAGATGCGGTCCCGGTCACTTGAACAAAGTTCAAAATTGTGAGGTCCGTAGCCAATATTCCTCGTGTTACTTCTGAGTGAGACGTTAGTAAAATAATCGACCTATATGAATCAATCAAAATCTTTAGTCGTGATCTCTCTCTTTTTCTCTGTATAAATATGTTCAATATTTTCCAATTCACCTTTATGAGAACAATTAGCAATATTCTATGACCTTTATTGGCATAAATAAACTATCTGACGCCTCACTGCACTTTGTATATTCGCTTCAAATGTCTTACACTTTTTCTCAAAAAATGCTTATTTTCTTTAGACGAAAAATGAGTCATCATGTAACAATTCTCAAATGCCCTAAAATAAGTGAAAAATTCTTTTTTACCTAGTGAGAAGTTCAGTTCAAGAAGTTTTGCAGCCACATGTGTTGCCACTTATCCAACAAACAAGTGGGGATTGCAAACACTCAATGTAATTATTTAACCTTGTTTTTCAGCAAAATAACGCTCATCCATATACGACAAGTGGTTATAGAGATTGTCTAAGACAAGTTGAAACTATTTTTTGCACGCCATATTCTCCGGACTAATATCCAATTAAGCACATACATGACTAGTTGGAATGAAGACTTCAGCCCCCAACAAGCATGTCCAGCTTTTACAAGTGTGAGCTAATTTGCCTCAGGATAGTATAGGAAACTTGATTGCCTCACTGTCAGACAGTGTGACTTCTTATATAAGCGCTTGAGATGGCTCAACAGGGAAGCTAGTGTGTTCACATGAATATGTTATTCTCCACAATAAAAGATCATTCTACTTCTATTTTGCAACCATTTATACATAATAACATTCCAAAGCTTCCTTCTTGGTGCCTTGTACCTTAGTTTCTTTGTTCGTGAGTGTGTTTCGGTGATGTATTAGAAGTGAGTGTATTTCAATAATGTAGGAAAGATTTTTTTGTAGAATGCTAAATGATCATTAGTTTTATTTTTAGATAAGTAAATCAGCATATTAAGAAAGAATATTATTGTTGCAGATGAATAATCTGAAATTTATTTTAAGTTTGTCAGTTGGTTAAGACTTTATTCGTCAGCATTTTGTAAAAAAATTAAAGGCTCCTAATATCTTAAATATAATCTATAGTTTGTTCGATCTTATAGATTAAATTTTAATCTCTAAGCACCTTATTTCTTATTTTCCATCTCTGTACCAACACACGCACACATACACAAATAGCTAGGAAAAATAGAAAATATTTCGTCTGAGTTGTTTTAATGGGTTCCTTTTTTAATTTTGTGTGCTTCATTAAACTTTGAACTTTTCAGAAGAATGAATCGTAACTAAAGGATATCTACTGTATTATCAGAAAAATGAATTTTTTTATTTTTATTTTTTCAAACTTCTATTATTAATTTTATACGAAGTAACTTTTGCGTACAATTTTAATATAAAGTTACAAATATAATCTATAATTTAAGGCACCGGTTTCAAAATAATAATTTATACTTTTTTCTAGTCTAGACACACAATTAACTACCTTCTTCACAAGTACGCAATGCCCATATAAATTACTTTTCTACTTCAAAAGAAAAAGGAAAGAAGTCTTTTTCAGACCGTACTTATAAGTTTCTGACAAAATATTATAACAAAAATTATGTTTTGAAAACTTTTTTAAAGTTAAACAAATAAAACGTGATTGAAGAGTTTTTTTGATTGTGGAATTGATATAAAATTAATGAAATACATTCACCAAGTTATAAATTTTATTTTGAAGTTGTATATGTATTAAATAATGGAAAAAATACAATTTTTATTTCAAGTTTGTAAATAAGAACACAATCTTTGTTGTTGATTAGATTAAATTAGAAGGTGTAATTTAATATTAAGGGGAAATAATTTTTTTATACAGATCAACTTTTGATGAACATTTGAAATCTTTCCTACTACATACCATTGGATGATAGTAGTTCTTCAAACTATGATCAATTTATACTTTTATCCCGAAAGAATAGTTTATATTAACTAGAAAATGTAATAATTTGTAATAAAAGATACGTACTGGAAGTTAAGGCTTCATTAAGTTTGCATTGAGACTAAAATTGAAGAGAAAGAACTTTTATTATATATATATATAAAATTGATGTGAACTAAATACATAATTTTGTACTTGTTTTATTAAGAGCTTAAAAAAAGCCATATTTTTCAAGGAAAAAAATCATGTATTAAAACATATCAACTCAATACTTAATTTAAAAATATTCTTCTGCCTTCCAATAAATTTCTGAGAGGCCTCAGAATAATTTCGCAGGTATTAGGATAAACATGCTACCAGAAATTAACTTTTAAACACACACACACACGCACGCACGCACGCACACACACACACACACATATATATGATGTTAACAGGGCAGTTAGTTCTCGTATTCAGGGGAATAAATATCTTCTTTTAAAAGAATGATTCGCGTTTTGCAAAATTTCGAGGCATTTATTTCGCATAACTTATTATAAGTTTTCGAGACAGATATTTCGGAGAACTTATTTTGCTGCGTCATTTCAATAAAATGACTGGTTCATTTCTCTCATGTCATTTTTAAGCTCTAGTCACAAATATTTATGTGTTTTTTCCACAACATGCTTTTCATGTAAAGTATATGGAATAGAAACACTCAACATTTTCTTTAGTTTTAATATTATTTTTTGATAAAACGCATTGAATCGTGGGCCAAACACATAACCAGAAATGTTCTATTTTAAAGTATTTCAAGTTTTTCATTTTATTTTATACCTATATATTCTGGAATTTTAAGGAGAAAGAAAGTTGTTTTCTGTTTCTTTTATAAAGGAAATGTTTCACATTATTATTTTTTCTTATACTGTGTTTTCTTTCTAAACACATTGTCGACAATATACGATCATTGAGATATCTAGGTATTTTTAATATAAAGAATAATACATTTGGGAATATTGGAACATTCATCTGTTCACATTTTACTTTATGGCATATTTAGCATGAAGAGAATGTTAGGAGAATGACGTGCTAGCTCAGAGTCGTCCGGACATTAGACAATGGTTAGAAATTTTCCTAAAAGACTTAACCATAGCTATAAATCTTTATATTGCTTTAGATACATATCATTAATACACAATAAGTCTATCACTACACGTATTATAAGTTTTTATTAATGACTAGTTTAATTATGATTAATTTATGAATTTTTAATTTTTTTACTGATTGGGTAAAATAGAGTGTTCATATTGTGTGAGCTTTTATTACTTCATTTATTAGCATATAAGAAAATTCAAGATTGATCTGAAATTAATGAAATAGAACTCAGCAAAATATCCCAGCTTCCTGAGATGTTTATGGTTACGGTAGCAAATTTTCATGATCGCGGACTCTCGGCCTGTGTTGTTTTTGTTGAATCGTCGATTGGAGTCATGGTGTAGAAGTTTAGAGAGAGTGATGCCGGCTCAGGTGTGGTCCTCGCCACTTGACTGATACTCACAATTTCTAGGTCCATCACGAAAGGTTCACGTGTTGCTTCGCAGAGTGATTTTAATAATCAATCACCATCTTTGTCAACGTTGTGATTAAGAGACATAATGACACAATAATAATCAGCAAAACTCTTGAAGGACTTTATTCAAACTTTGAATAAGAAATAATAAACATAAAGCAATAATGTGGAATGGTTAATTAACCACGTCCTTAATCAAATATTATAATACCTATACAACACTACTTGCCTGTATAACTCTAAACATATGATTTCAAATCACTGGATCCTATTCAAGTAGAACTTCAAGTGAAGGGATCCAAGTCAAGCATACGTGTTCAATATATCGCCTCACAGTTGTTCGAACCTATGTAGTGTTCCTACGAATATCTCCAGTTCCTCTTCCATCCTATTTATTACATTTCTTAATGAGTAAAGCTTATTTACCTAAGCTTTATTCTATGTTCTTTTACTCTACGAGCTTCTCATACCGAACATAGTAATAAAACGGCTCTAGAGGTAATTTGAAGGGATGAACTCGTTACAGCCCCTCCAGGTAAAAGAAAAGGGATTTATTTACTGGTGGGTCCAAATGACGCATTGCAAAATCAAATTAATAGAATAAATAAAATTGTTAAGTGAGTTAAACTTAATATGTAGACGTGAACATTATTATTTCTAAACAGCACTTCCTTACCTTAGATTTATTCTTAATTCGTGATCTAAATTTGTTAATCTAATCCTTTAAAATCTCTCTTTTATATCTCACATTAGAATATTTCCTTAATTACTTATTTCTGCTTCTAATTTATCATCCTATCAATTACCTAATTTATCATTTATCATCTTATAATTAATATATATTATTGAAAATTATTAATTACTATATTCGTTTAGCATACATAATAATATAATGGTAATGGTTACATTCACAATTAACAGTATATTCCACGTGAATCGCTTTCTCCAAGGGAAAGAAATTCAAGTCGCACATTCTAACCTTTGAATTAATTTCTTCATAAAATAGTTATAGTTACAATTTATTAAAAAAATGTTTCACAATTTTATTTCTTGTTGGTGATGCCGGATGCAATTAAAGATATGGAGTTTCTTTTTACATCAGCAGTGGAAGTTTCCATTACAATTATACTGAAGAGAGCGAATTATATTTTAGTGAAGAATTCTACTTATTTTGGTAACTCTAAACAGTTGGCTTCAAATTAATGGCTCCGATTCAAATAGACTTCTAGCGAAGGTATTCGTGTCAGATATACACATTCAGTACATAGGATCACAATTGTCAAAATCTATATACAGGGTTATTTAAAATGATTTATTCGACTTCAAAATTCCATATTCTTAAAAATAAACGACACAAAAGGATAAATAATCCATGAATATAAAGGAAAACTATGGGAGTTTTATTGTGAAAAATAGATGGCCTTCGTGTGTTCTTCATAAATCTATTTCACGAAAGCTGTTTTAAAAGCTTTCATGGAGCTACCTCGCAGTTGGATCGGAGAAGCTGGCTATATAAGTCACTTGATATGGGTCAATGCAATTTATTCCTTTGGGAGTTTGTGAAAGATAAAGTATATGCCCTAGCACTTCTCACAAATTTATTTGAACTTAACAGCAGATTTCTGTTGCTGCACAGTCAGTTTCCACTATTACTTTACAACGTGTTTGGCAAGAATTTACATATCGAATCGACATTATACATGTAACTACTTTACATTTATGCTTTACTTATCATTCTGTTCAGTTTATTTATGAAAATAATGAATTCTGTATTCGGATGATTCATTTTAAATAACCATGTAGTGTTTTTATGTGAATTTCTCTTATTTATCTTCCATCTTATTTACTACATTTCTCAAATAGTAAAGCTCATTTATATTTCACAAGATGATGGCCGCTGTATCTTAATGGTCATGGTAGCAGACTAGCGGCCGATGGTTTTTGGAGAGTCGTAGGTTCGAGTTTTGATTCTACTAAAGACCCACCATTTAACCGGGGACGATACACA
Source organism: Nephila pilipes (assembly GCA_019974015.1). Lineage (NCBI taxonomy): Eukaryota > Metazoa > Arthropoda > Arachnida > Araneae > Nephilidae > Nephila > Nephila pilipes. The sequence goes on along the minus strand of BMAW01130367.1, from coordinate 79,774 downwards.
TTGAATCTGACGAGGTCCAAAGTCCTCTCATTGACGTGGTGTGGAAGTTAGAAGAAGGGGTTGCAGCTATGTGTCGTCCTCATCACTTGACCGATGTTCCAAATTATGAGGTCCGTCTAGTTGCTTCTAGTGCAACGTTAATAAAATCAAACCACCATATTTCACAAGATGAAGGTTTCATATAAAATATTATACTAAAGCAGCCGCAAAGGTTAGTTATAGAGAAATGTGCGAGAGAACTCTTTAAATAGTAATATTTTATTTTTCCTTTAAATATAAATTGAACTCGTTAATTATCAACCCTACATTTTCGATTCATTTTCTTACAATAAATAGATTACAAACATTTATGTACCTTTGTATTCTTTTATTTAAAAAAAGGAAGGCTTTAATCATCTATTCAAGAGCACAAAAATGTGTCCTTGTGCATGTCTTTAGATATGTGTTGTATTACGTATCTTTTCAAAATTACTGCCAGTCCTTTCGAATAGCTTTGATTGATTCTTTTGTCTGTAATTAAAGTAACTCAAAGAAAATAATATAAGTTTTATCTTCAGAATCTTTCATTTTTGTTTACTTAGTGCTGCACTATAGTTACACTGAAGACTGACAGATTCGTAGGACTCTTCGTTTATTTTCTGAGCATTTAAGTATTTGAAATATTATACATTATATCGTACTTTAAGCCTCAATATGTAAATCTAAGTAAAAATATTGTTTTAAACATTTGTTTAACTTATATTAAAGGAATGTAGAAATGCATTTAATGAATGTAAATAATTTTGTAATTTAGATAATTTATCTTAAATGCAAATTACTTGTAATTTTGATTTTTTCAATTTCTTGAGATGCAATCTAGAGTTTTTCCCTTTTTCGGAATATGTTTAGCCATGTTGTCACTAGTGGAAGAAATTTCTTCTATCTTTTAATAAATTTTATTTAGTAAGTCCCCTCGATTTCCAGAAACTATCGTATGCGACTTACGAGAAATATTCCAAAGTTCACAAATACATAACCACATTTTTTTTCCATCTTCTAATTTCTTAGCATGACGCTCCTTCAAATCGAGTGATTAAAAATATGATCGATATTAAAATTAAAGGAAACGATAAATAATTAAATTGAATATTATATCAGCTTCATGTAATTAAAATTAAAGCAAATGATAAATTGGTAAATTGAATATATTTAAGCTAAATGTAATTAAAATTAAAGCAAAAAATAAAAAAATGAAAAGTGATCTGGTACGCCAAAATTGATACACCTAAAACAACAGTCCTTTGGGTGACTATGAACTAATGTACTTTTTTCAAAAATATTTGAGCAAAATATTTTGAGTCAATATCTTAAGCTTCATTCATTTTTTAAGAGATATCATTCAGGAAAAAATTATTTCTTTGTAAATTTTATTAGTATTTTAGTTTTGAAATAAATTACTTTATATAAAACTAAATAAAATTTATTTTTTTCAAATAATGATGACTAAACTTCTTAAATATTTTAATTATATCAGATTTTATCTTTAAGCCATCGTCTTTAATATTTTCGTTTCGTATAGTTAATGAATCTATTTTAATGAATAACACGTTTTATATTTACATTTTATACTGAAATTAATCAGTTTTGCAATCAATTAATGTGCTTGTAGTAGAAAATTTATTATGTCACCTGAAAAATGGTCACATAGAAACGGTATAATGAATTTTAAAAAAATAACAATTATTCTATTTAAATATATTGTATTGTATAGGGAAATTGTATTCTATTTAGTAGGTGTATTTTTTTAAGTAAAAACCAATTTTAAATATGGCGCCTATGCAGCGCTACTGTTGCCATTCTATGGAGGTACACTGAATACCCATACCTGTTGCGTTTACATAGTTACAGAATACCCATATCTTCTGCGTTTACATAGCAAGAAGCATTTGCTCGTGTTCACGTTCATTTTTGTGCGCATTTAAAATGCCTCACAAGATTGAAAAGTGTCATCGATTGTGATATACGCACTGTGACTCGTTTTCTGCATGAAAAAAACTTAAAAACTTCTGATATTCACTAGTAGATTAATGAACATATGATTACTTTGATATAGAAACTAAACAGCGATCCATGTAATGGAGGCATTCAAAATCATCCAAAAAAACTAGATCTCAATCAATCAATTTCTGCACACAAAATCAAGTCCACTGAGTTTTTGAATAGTCAGAGGGTGTTGCTTGTGAATATTTTTGTCTAGGGGTGGCACAACAAATCCCGAGACATATTGTCACTCTTTAATTAAACTATGTCATGAAATGAGTAGGCGAACAAAAGGCGTGATCATCTCAGTAAAGGGATTATTTTGCTGCGTGATAATGGCTATCCACAAGTTGCGCATCGAACCCGAGATCTCATTGCCTCATTATGGCTGGAAATAACTATACTTCCCTCATTATCTCCCTGATCTGGCGACGAGCGACTACCATTTATTCCTTTGTTTGAAAAAGTATTTAGGCGGTCAGCGCCATTACGACGAAGGAATCCAGAAGCTGGTTGTAGGATATAAATGCCTTACTTAATAATGAAGGTAATTATATTGAATATTAGATTAAGGTACAGACTTTCTTATAAAAATAAAATAGTAGAAATAATGGGCTTTTGTTTTTTTTTTAAATATCGAAATTATACTCACCTAAATTAACTCTAATACATACTAATAATGCAAAATTAAATAATAATGTTTTTGCTATCACATCTTACATCTGTTTCTTAATTGTGTTTCTAGAAAAAGGCTGAATAAAATTTACCAAATTAATTACCAAGGGAATCCGAGTGAAGTTTGCAAATCATCTGAACTTCGGTATATTTTCTTCCTTTTTAGAAAGTGCTTTTCAAATTTGAAAAACGGGAGTGTATGTATCAGAAGAAAGAGCTAAGTTCTTGGGAGATTCTGTGTAACATTTTCTTTCTTTTGTAAGTTTGTATTTTTAGTGAACGAAATCTATTTCTAATAATAGCATTTTTCGAAATCAAGCCTAAATCCTTGTCTTATGATTGTGATTTCGAACTTTATACAACTATTGTTATATCTACGCAAAGAGGAATCAATGAAGCACTTCGCTATTTTTCTATAGAATCAAGTGAAGAAATGGAGATTCAAATGAAATGTGGTTTTTTCTTGAAAGCCTTTCAACTTTCATACTAAAATATTCATTTTGATTATTTGCATTGAACTCTGTAGAAATTTAGCAGTCAGAACATATTAAAATACTGTGTATTAAATTAAAAAAGTTCCATTTGTATTTTGTTTCGAAACAATAAACAAATAGCAATGTTAAGGGATAATTTATGATCATATATTATATTCAAATGATGTAATTAAAAAAAAAAAGAAAAAATTCAAGACACAAAAGGAAAATTTTACATCTACTTACTCTAAATTTTGAGCTGCGTTGCCTTCCCTTAAGAAAACTGCTGCAGCTGGAAAAATAGTTTTACAGAGAAAGTACGAATACATAAAGAATTAATGCTTGATAGGTAGGGGCGACATTGATGACGAAAATTGATGTCCAATTTGATCCGTGTTGCCAAATGTGGCGAAAACATAATTGCCTCTAGAGGAAAAGAGTAGGTTCTCAAAGCAAGAAGAAACCTTCAGAACATTCTATGTTGAGTATATATAAGTGAGTTGTGTGTATGAGGTTTTTAGAAAAATAATATATGTAGTTTTTTGTGCTTATACGATATTGTGATTTGAATATGCGTGTTCAGCGATTGAGGCGAACATTGAATTGTTATTATTGTATATTCTCATGTGTGTATGTTAATTGTTAAAAAATGAAATATAGTGCATTTGATAGATATTATCAGAATAAATTTGGATTTTCTGAAAAAGAGCCTGATTTTTTAGCGTGAACCTTTTTGCATTTTAAAGTCGATCTACCAAGAAACAATACATTAATATATATTTCTGGGTATATATATTCTATATTTTACTATGAAACACATTTTTGGCATTACATCTACATACAAATACTTAGGCAGAACAATCGAATACACAAATAAGTTCATTTTCCAATAAATTATTATAGCCTGGTGGTCATGGCCATGGACTCGCGGTCGGCGGTTTTAATCGAATCGTGGGTTCGAGTCTCAGCAATGCAGTTGTGTGAGCCTACAACTGCATTGCTGGGGCTCATACACGTTAAATCTTCGAGGCTCAAAGTCCTTCCATTGGCGTGGAAGTTAGAAGAGGGGTGTGTCAGCTCATTTGTCTCTCTCATCACTTGACCGAGACTCATAATTGCGAGATCTCTCGCCAATAGCGCACGTGTTCCTTCTAGGGCGACGTTAATAAATATAGGGCGTCAATCCAATAAAGTATTTAATTTTCGGAGAATTCATTTTTTTTTCACAAAGAAAACAAAAATACTCAGCTACGCACTTTTATACATATATTTGAATCTTTTAGAAGTATTTTTTCAAAACTGAAATAGTCTTACTAATTATTCCCTGAATTATGAGTATTTTTACTATCAATCTATGAATAGAATTCTGTTCCTTTCCACCCTTCATATTTTTTCAAGAATTTTAGCCAAAGATATATTTTAGAAATATTTTTTATGCTTCCTCGAAAATTATTTCAAATATATAAAACAAAGATGTAGTTTCATTGATTTTAGAAATATTGTAACGAAAAATAAATGTTCTTTTTTTAAAAAAAATAATAAACACTGTATAAAAGGCATATAAGTACAACCTATTGAAGATATCTATTCTAATATATTAACAATTCGGCTTTCGTATTTATTCTGCAATTTACAAACTTTATATTTCTGAAACTAAGAAAATTTCTAGGTCGGGAAACAATGACAATTTGTTATAAAAATTTGGTTGCTAAATCTCTCATTTGTTCAAATAGAAGATTTAGCAACCGTAAAGTTTATGACTTTATGTATCGACTTAGCATTTTATCTTTACGTATTTTCTTCAAGTCAACGGTTTCTTATTCATAAACGTAGAAACTTCTTACAAATCAGTTTTCAGCTGGTCCATAATATTTTTCGAGAAAATGTTATAGCCTTACAAATATATTACAAGAAATAAGCGTGGTAATATTGTTTTCGACAGCACAGTTCCTTTTGCCGAGAAATTCGCTGCAGTAAGAATGAGGAGAATATATACGAGCAACTATTTACATTACGAATGCCCTTACCTGTAACAGACTGTCATAAAAATCAAACATTTCTCTCTTTTATTGAGCTGTTAAATTCTGGAGGCTGGGAAGAAGACAGAGGTGGTAAAATTTTTATTGCTTTGAAATGACGCAGTAAGAATCAGCAGTGAATGTAAAGATTCGTGTAATTTATTCTCATGTTAGGCGATTTTAACGAAAATTAGTTTCAATAAGACAAGAAAAGTAAATATTCTGATTTTTAATGTTAAAGCGAAGAAAAAATTTGTAAAAAAAAAGAACTAAATGATCCTTTGAGTTAAAATCAAAAAACACATAACAAGATACTGAAACCAAATAGGTATTTTATTTATAATTGAAAGGAACAAATTTACTTTCTATCTCGTTTTATGCCATTGATTAATATAGACACTTGGAATTTAAATAGTTTACGTCATAATTCAATGAAACTATTTACTTTTTATTTCTTTGAAAAGGAATATCTTTGTTGTTCCGAAGTTAAATATTGCTGTTCTTATTTTATTCAATTTTTATGTACATAATAATCGCTCCAATGTATTTCAAATTATATTGTTTTCAGGAAAGGTACATAAGGTAACACTTTATTAAAAGAGAACCTGTGAAGATTATATACCTAGACATCTATAAAGAAATTAAATTAGTGTATTTATATGATATTTCGTTACGATTACTACAAAAAACTTAAACTTCGCTAAATTTTAAAATGTCGATATATAATATTAAATGTATTTTTCATAATTGAGTGCTAGTTCTTTTTTCAAGCTTCTGTATGTTTATTTTTAAAATTATATAGTCTTAGTAGATTATTATCGTGAATAACACTCCAGAAATTACTACTATTTATATGGGCTAGTTTTCCTATTACGATTACAAGTTTCAATGTAAGAATGGCTTATAACATATTAAATTTTTGACAATGAGGGTATTAAAATAAATAAATAAATAAAAATTTAATATGTAATGTAAGTAAGAGATAACAAGTAAGAATTATAATTAACCACTGGTGTAACTTCATATTTTAAATGTGAATTGTTAGCAAAATGGTAAGCTCATGTCAGAAAAAATAGACCAGTTTACCTTTTGGCAATTATGTCAGCCAATTTTCTTGAAATGCAATTTCTAAAAAGATTGAAATTTTATTTGATGATTGAAAAGCATTATCAATTTTCATCAGTATTTTGAAAATTTATCTATATGTACATTGATAATTTTTAATGATATGACGATACACTGCGAAATAACAGAGATATTTAGATTTCTGAACTAAAAACAAATTAGTCTCGCAAGATTGTTTATCTTACCCTGCAGTAACTGCTTAAAAATATATTATGGAATGCTTTTAAAAATGATTTAATAAATTTGTTTTAAATTGCAAAATATGAGCATATCTATGATAAATGTTATCACTGGTGATCAGTGAAATCTCTACACCAGGGAAGAAAGGCAAATATGTTTTTCGCATTATGTAAACTTTTAAAGATGGTTCAATAAAACTGTTTTAATTAGTAGGATTTGAACGTAATCTATGATAAATGCTATTATTCAATGCTGGTCATTTAAAATGTTACACAAGGAAAGGTGTTAAAAATGTTAACTCACTTTGCTTTCATTTACGAAAAATTAAAATTATTAAGATTGAAAATAATTTATAACTTTGAAATAATAGTAGCTTTTTTAAATTTCATTCAAAACATAACAATACTTGATTTTAGAAACAGTAGGATTCGTATCAGATCATATTTCTAATAGAAGATTTTAAATTAGTCTTTTTTAAAACTTTTTTTTTTTCAAAAATCGTCCGACAGGGAGACGTTTTGTTTCCAATAAAAAAAAGTATAATTCATCTAACTTTCGAATTTTACGTCGTTTTCCCAAAAATCAAGAATGTAATGGAAACTTTCCTGTTCTTAATTGCCTTTTTAAGCATTTAGTAGAACCGAGCAATAAGTAACGCAAAGAAAAAAAATGACGGAAGTACTTTCTTTATTTTTTGAAGTGGAAGAATACCAAACAGGTAGTAGCCTTTGGAATAGAAATGTCAGCAAATAAAGGCAGCAAACAGCGAAATGCAAATAGTGAGAACCCTCTTCGGAAAGAAGATTCTACCTACTAGAAAATCTGGAACTTCGCTGACGTTTCTCTTTGGATGAAATTACTCACGGGTATGTGACAGCTGTCAATAAAAAAAATTTTCTTTGTCCATTGAATATCGAATGAAGAGTATTATCAAAAAAAAGGTTACTAAATTTTTATATCGGGATTTTTGGTGATTTTTATGAATTATCAAAGTCTTAAAAAATCTTTGAGAAATTTTAAAAATCCTTTGTGCTTGACATAAATTCTGAAATAAAACACTCCTCAAAATTGTGCTTAATATGCATTAGTAGAAAGAAAAGTTTTTAAAATGCGCAGTTACATATAATAAATTTTTTGTACTATAATAAACAGTGCACAAGAATGTAATATCATACACTCAGTTATATTTATTTTAAAGTAGGGATTATGAACATGATTGTTATTTTTGAACATGATACTAATAATAAAAAGAAGAGACATACTTGTTCTTTTGTATCGATCTTCACAAATTATTAATCCTATGAAATATTTTTAAAGCTTACAAAAGTAATTAGTTGCTAGACAAATTATTTTGAAGCGAAGATTATTCGTAACCTTTTTCTTCTTTTTTTTGTGTGCTTTGTATTTGATATTTGTAGTATCTTCCAAAACACTTATTTAAGTTAAGTATTTTTATTATCACCTATGTGGTGATCGCGTTTGAAAGAATAGTTCCAATGTAGCTCATACGCTTCGTAAAAGGCGACTAAAATGGGACCCCGGTGTCTAGGAACATATCCGGGCACCCTGCGGCTGGGGATTGCATAAGGAGACTGGTGATCTAGGTTGGGGGGTGAGCGTGATGCTAACAACCCCATCCCGGTAAAACTTCTTGTAACGAAATCCAAGGAAGGTAAAACCAGATCGAATAAAGATAGTATGGAATGGAATTCGATGAAATGCCAGGGTCCAACCGGGGCTGTCGTAACCAGTGAATAAAGAGAATTTTTATTGTATGATTATTAAACGTCTGTGTTATTTTGAAACCATCTTGCTTAAAAAGAACCCAAGATTACAATATAAACGTAATATATAAAATAAATGTTCATGAAATTAAAATAACGAAGTAAAGAGTTTTTTTAATCTTTATTTAGACATTTTTGAGTCATTTCCATAAAAATTAAAAGAAATTATTGAATATTGTAGCACAGATTTATTTTAACAATTAGTTAATATACCCGTTCTGATCTATACCCGTTATGACCTTTTCTGATTATCTAATATACACGGGGGAATTCAAAAATGGAATAATCCAGGTAAAAGAATAAAAGTTTTGTGAATGAGGAGTCAAATTTTAAATATAATTTTAGGTGAAGAAAAAATTAGCCTCTTAAGAAAGAATGGTTTTGTAAATAAAATAGTAAAGAGAAAGATATTATATCAAATCCAATGAGAACGCAGCTAGCTTGTAGTTCATTTATTGAAAGTTTTTTTTGAGTCTTCAATCTGTGTGTAAAATAAAATAATAATTGTTTTTAATAAAGTTGTAACTAATTATTAAATATTATATACAACCTAACAGAAATCAAAACTCTACAATTCTAAATTTAATTAAACAAATTAAATAAAATTTAATTTATTTTTGCAAAAGTTTAATTTTAAAAAGTTATCTTAATCCATTAACTTAGCATAAAATATTTATGATTATTATTAATACTTTATTAAAAATGTATCATATAACAATGAGAGAGATATGCAAACCAGAAGCTTTCTTGGAATCGAATGAAAAATTGTAGAACATAAAACTCATGCAATTTTATTTTTAAAATTTTTAGTTATATTGAATTGAATGAAGGATATTTTTATTTTGACATATTTTTTTTATTCAGTTCAATATTTTATTGAAAAAAATTTGTATTTTTTTCAATATATATATATATATATATATATATATATATATATATATATATATATATATATGCTTTATGTTTGGTGGCTGGAAATTTTTAAATTTACCTGCGCAAAAAAAATAGAATGCAAGATTTATTAGTCACTTATAGCTTACTTAAAATTCCATAATTATTTTATAAATTACAATGTATTTAAAAAATAAATTTCTTAAGAATTTATTATGATAGTTTTAAAAAATCCTTTAATAAATATACTGCAGGCTTGGCACCTATTGGGTTTAAAATTAAAATTTTCAGTTTTCTATTTTATTTATTAAACCGTTTTCTTCTTGGAGGCTAATTTGCAATTAATTTGAATAAAATTATATTTAAAAGTTGGTTCTCCTTAAAAAACTTATCTTTCCATTTGGATCATTATATTTTTGCAATTTACTAGAGGCCAACAAAATAATAAATAGCTTCAAATTAATGTTACACACTTGGCAACAATACATAATGACACTTCATTTGAATTTTTTAAAAAGAAAATCAATTTGGTAATTAATGTATAAATTTTTCCAGACATTTAAAAGAGTACTAACCTCAACGTAGTTCTTTTAGTCCAAATATATTTATTACTCAAAGACGTAATTTAAAATACGCTGACAATAATATATTTAGACATAATTTCTTTAGGAATTACTAATGAACAAATTCATTTTAAATAATTTAAATATCACTATTAAATAGTTTCTACCCCAAAAATAAATTAGGAGAATCATGCATATATTTAAACTGCTGTTTGTAGAAAATGCAACACCATGAAGGAATCATCAGAATCAAATGAAATTCGCAGCAAATGTCAATTATAGGATATTATGCAAATTAATAAAGTTTCAGAGCCATCGCGCGTGCGCGGCGCGCGCAGCGCCCTCTGAATTGATGCTGAAAGCGTATAAATAAAGTGCTGTAGCGGGACGTTGAAAAAAGTCTATGATTATTTGTTAGTGGCAAACGTTTAGTGAGACCTGAGTATGCCTCCACGACGGAAGAATAAGAAATTCAAGCAACTTACGGAGTTTGAACGAGGGAGGATAATCGGCCTTCGAGAAGGAGGATTTTCCTATCGCGCAATAGCAGCTCGTATGCAGCGGAACAGTTCCACAGTGATGCGAGTTTGGAAGCAGTGGACCGACGAGCACCGAACAACTCGAAAAACAGGCACTGGACGACAGAAGGTGACGTCAGAGCGCGATGATCGACACCTGCTCCGCATGGCGGTGAATGATCGCACAGCTTCCTCCAGGCAGCTGGCAGCACGTTGGTCTACTGCTACAGGTGTACAATTGTCGACTTCGTCAATTCGTCGTCGTCTGCTGCGCCGTGGATTGCGTGCAAGGGTGCCTTTATACAGGATTCCCCTCACGGCGAATCATCGACGGCTGCGTCGGCAGTGGGCTCTTGAGCACAGAGACAGGCGAGCTGATTGGCACCAAGTTGTCTTTTCAGATGAATCACGCTTCAATTTGTGGACCCATGATGGCCGTGTTCGTGTTAGACGTTATGCCGGTCAACGCTGCCTTCCTGAGTGTATTATTGAACGACATAGTGGTCGAACACCCGGAGTTATGGTCTGGGGTGCGATTTCGTATAATGGACGATCCAATTTGATACGAATTGAGGGTAATCTCAATAGCAACAGGTACGTCCGTGAAGTGCTACAGCCCGAAGTCGTTCCTTTCCTTCAAGGCATCCCTGGAGCTATCTTTCAGCAGGATAATGCACGCCCACATGTTGCGCGGACTGTTCGAGACTTCTGTTCAGCACAACGCATGCAACTTCTTCCTTGGCCAGCTTATTCACCGGATATGTCGCCTATTGAGCACGTGTGGGATATGGTTGGTCGGCGTCTCGCTCGTGATCCGCGTCCTGCAGTTTCCAAAGACGAACTTTGGTTGCGCATACAAGCGATATGGAATTCTCTTCCTCAAGCAGATATTCAACATCTGTTTGTTTCCTTGCCACGTCGTATAGCAGCACTTATTGCAGCGCATGGTGGCTGCACCAAATACTGATTTCGGACGCTTAATTTGTTTCTTTTGTTTTGAAAATTTCATCATTTATTTGTATCAGTACAAGTCGTTTCTGCATTAAATTTCATTTGATTCTGATGATTCTTTCATGGTGTTGCATTTTCTACAAACAGCAGTATAAAATACCATAATGGAAAGTTTACCTTTTTGGAGGAAAACAATCTTCCTTTTGTTATGATGTCCTGATGTTCTTTCTTAAATCAATAATTTACCCTTTCATTGAAATTTCCCATTAATAAGTATAAAATATGCTATGATGATTTTAAGTAATATCAATCAGGAAACAATTATCTGCACTATTTTCATTTTTCAATGCATTACATAGTGTTCGTTGATAAATATCAACATAACCTATTTCATGAAAATAAATATAGTTACACGCTCAAAAAAAGGAAAAGTAATATATATATATATATATATATATATATATATATATATATAACACCATAAAAAGAGCTTAAGTATGTCGACAAATAATTTGAAATAAATTTAAAAATTTAACAATTGAAATAATTGATCTAATTAATTGCAGCATGTAGAACATCAAAGTTGCATTTGTGCACTAAATATAATCAATGGAAGGTAACAGGCATTTTGAGAGCCATTCTGATTTCTACTTCTTTAGTAAATCAGTCAGCCTAAGAATCATCAAAGGTAAGTAAGTTTAAAATAAAATAGAAGGAAAAAGCATAATTGACTCAGGCAAATAGAACCATTTATTAGCAGGACATAGAAGCTGCTAGCTTTTATGTCCTTTAGCGACCAGTCGAAGCAAGGTGGAACGTTGCATTGAAAACCAAGGTTGAGGGAAGTGCACATGTCGTGACACTTCGCCAGTTCTTTTATTTTCGAGTATGTTTTGGAATTATATGCGTGATTGTTGTTTGAGTGCAACTTATCTTCATTAATAATTTACTCTTATTTTTTACACTAACTGATACCTTTTATTTAACCCAAAAAGATCCCTCGCAGTAATTGGCATAAAAAATGATGCCCAAATGGGTTCCACATTGGAGCCCAGTAGCTCAAGCATATTAGGATTTTATCATCCGAAGTGTCTGCAACAGTAATACCTACAACTTTTTTCATAGAATGAAGGAGAAAGATTCATCACAATACTCTCAAACTTTCGTTAAAAATGTTGTCACCCACGCACCAAGTTCTTATTTTTGCTATTCCTCTTCTAATTTTGATATTTGCTCCAGGGCTCGAGGACTTATGCAATTAAATATTATTGATCTATCTTTCCATTGATATAAAAACGTATATTTGCACTGAATAACGTCATCAGGATTGTGTATGTTTTTACTGTCAGCTTTTCTTTTTTTTACTGAAATACATTCCATCTTTTAATAAACTCATCTCTAAAAAAGTAATATGCTAACAATTTTCCGATTTTGTTCTTATTTATTTTTAATTTTACAATCTATTCAAGAATAACTACTTTTCTTTCAAAGTAAATAGAAAATGAATGAAATCCTGATGTATTAAAAATTTTTTTCCCCAAGATTTCAACGCCATGATGAGTTTTTAATATTAATTGCGAGCTTTTCCAGTTTTTAAAAATTTTACAATCAATTGAATTCTTATTTCATTTTTAATTAGATTGAAATTTAATATTTAGATTTTTTTAGATCTTACCGAAGCAATTAAGGATTTTGTTAGCTATGTATATGCAGTTTCTTTCATTAAAAACATATTCAGACATATCAGTTAAATTATGGCAAAATATTCAATTCACTTAACATTTAAAAAATAATTCTCATTATTTAGTATATTTCTAATTAAAATCCAAAATTTTAGCAATTAAATTATTATTTCAATATAAGAAATAATATAAACAAATGACTCTTAAAATGTATCGTTTTCGTTAGCTTCAGTACATTGTTTACACAGAAAAGTTAATAAAGATGAATTATATCACTATTTGACAATACATGAAATTTTAAGTTTTTGTATAACATTTTTCTAAAAAGTTATATTATTTTCATTTACAGTACTTTTCATTTATTATAAAATGCCATTTTTATATAATCTTTCGATTCTATTAACTCTTTTCATTTATCAAAAACCTCAGAAACAACATTTCAATGCTTTTATTATTTGTCTGATTAATTTATCCTTTTCTAAATAGCAGTGGTAGAGGTGGCCTAGTGGTCATAGTCTCTAACTTGGGGTCGGTAGTTAGGACGAGTCCTGATGCCACTGAATACACACCGTGTAATGGGACTTATGCTTGTTAAATCTGTTGAAATTCCAAGTTATCCCAAGTGAAGTTCGTGGTGTGGAAGTTTGGAGAGGGAATACTCAGATCCCAGGTATGGTCCTAGTCGCTTGAATGATGGTCAATATCACGAGATCCGCCACCACTAATTCTCATTTTGCTTCTAAGTGCTATGTTAACAAACAATCAATCAATTTTCTAAATTACAATTACTCGGTTTGTCATGCATAATGAAGATTACATTTTTTTTTTTAAAAAAAGGAAATATTATTTTTTTTAAATACAGATGCTAATTTATAAAATAAAAAACACCAAAAAAGTTTTCGTGACATCTTTTTTACTAGAAAAATTATTGATTCTTTTTTAAAGAAAATCCTTATCCTTTTTGTATCCTTAAGAAATACAAAGGGAATATAACATGAAGAATAATTTATGTCTGGAAGCATAAATTATTTTTGATATTCTGTTTCCTTTATATTTCTTAAAGATACAAATTGTAGAATGCATTTTCCTTTATCTCGGCCTTAAATTGTGTATTGTATTTTTCTCCTTCTTTGATTGTCATTCTAATCTAAAATTCAAATTTTCAAAATATTTATAGTAAAATCTATCTTTCTGTTTCATTTTTATGCGTTATCACATATCGAAGAATGTAATATAAATATTGAGATTTCTGTTGTTATAGGAGATAATCCTCTTTGATAATATTTTATTAAGATTCAATTCAAAATTTTCAAAAGAATGTAAGAAGCTTCCAGAAACAAGTAATATCTTCCATATTTATGTGTACCAAGACAAAAAGAAATAAAAAGATTTATACTTAAATAAATAAATGTTCTCATAGCAAAAACGTAAACAGTTAAAACAATATCGCTTGTTTCCTTTTCAGATATTCTATTTTTGTTTTCGAGGATAAATAAGATTAAGTAGGTATATGAGAATGGAATTTAATAGAATAAGATAGTGTTTAATGGAATTTGAACTCGAAAACTCTGTCAAAGATTTAGAAAACAATTTTAAAAATAAAAAGGAAGCTAATTGAAAGGAAGAAATTTAAAATGAACTGAAAGAAAATTTTCTAATACAGGGTTATTTAAAATGATTCATCCAATTTCAAAATTCCATATTTTCGAAATTAAATGACGCAGAATGACAAGTAATACATGAATACAAAGGAAAAATGTGGACGTTTTGTATATGAAACCATAGATGACCCTTGTGGATTTTTCACGATGCAGTTTCTCGAAAGCTGTTTTAGAAGCTTTCATGGAGTTACCAACGCAGTGGACCAGATGACTTAATATAAAATAGCTGGTAATCTGTGTCACCTGATATGGTCCCATGTGATTTCTTCCATGGTTCCTTGGGTTGTAAAAGATATAGTGTATGCACCACCATTACCTATAGATTTATACGAATTATAACAACGGATTTCTGCTGTACAACGAATTACCACAAACACATTCCATCTTGTTTGGAAGAAATGTGCATATATTATTGACATAATACATGTAACTAAAGAAAGTTGTATCGTACTCTTGTAAAAAAATTATTATAATTTCCCTTTGCATTCATATTTTATATATTATTCTGAGTAAGTTATTTATGAAAATGTAGCATTTTGTAATCGGATGATATATTTAAGCATTTAATTTTTTTTATTTTTTTTACAATCCTTTTCTAGTCCGACGAGAATTTTCTGCTCCTATAGTTAAAACTATATCAAATTTCTATAAATAAAAATGAAAAATTTATTTTCTGACTGAAGATTCCTGGTAAAATTCCTGTTAACACTAAAAATAAAAACTATTAACTCATGATTTCATGAATTTATTGACTTGTTTCGAATTAAATCTATTATTTTAGTTTTTTTAAGTTTACACTTTTACATAATAAATATCCAAGGTCTTCACCTGTATTTTATTTTCGAATCCATAATGTATTTATAATTCAAACGTATTAATTTTGAGTATAATTTCCACACAGGTTTACAGATTTTAGGCACATCTACAAAGCTTTCTAAAAAATTTGGAAAATGTAGATTTGGTTATCGGCAAAACAAACGAACTTTCATATTTATATTGATGATTAAAAATATGAGCAATGAATATTTTTATGATAGTAAATTCAGAAATAATACATTTACGTGTGATATTGAAGTTACATAACAAAAATTTAGGAATTGGTCTCAAAACAGTTTTGAAGAAAAATTTCCAAAACTTTAATATTTCTTAATAAGAAGGCAAATAACGCTGTTTGAAACTAAATACCTCCTAAGTGAAGAATTGAATAAATGCATTTGAACAAACTTTCTAATTCATTTTATGTAAAAAAAAATAATTACGCAAATCTATTTTCAACATAAAATGATACATTATGCTATACATGCGTTAAAATTTATAGACCTGTTGTGTTTGTTTCATACAAATATACGAATAGGTACGAAAAATAGTTCATTAGATAACACATTGAAACATAGAATTCAATATTTTTTTTAAATAAAATATTTTTACAAGTATTTACAGATATTCCGGAGAATATCAATATACTTTGAGTTTCTCCTCATGCTAGGATTTGTTTAAATACTTTTTAAAAAAACTTGCATTAAGTTTCAAAATAAAATCTATTTTTGATATCAGAGTTTAACAATGTGCCCAATGTAAACAATAAATTTCGATATTTTTACACATAATAAAATTTTGGAAAACGATGTACGTATATAATAGCAAATATAATACTTAATTTAAAATTAAATTATGTTATTGTAGACATTGTATTTTTTTTAACAAAATAACCTTATATATAATTCACATAAATTATATATATATACATTCAATAATAAAGTTAATACCAAAATAAATTAGAGTTTTTTTTAAATATAAATATACTTACATTTTATTTCTAAATTTGGTTAACATTTCCATTTGGTTAACTTTTATCGACCAATTTATGATTTAAATTAATCATTATAACAAAGCTTTGATTTAATTTACGTCGTCTAATCTGACCTAAATTTTACTCTTCAAAACCGTTACTCTATTTGCAGACTCCAAACTATGTTTAGATTGTGTTATATTCAAATTATGTTATATTATTTCAAATTAAACTGCTCGTTTAGTTTCAATTTGTTTCTGTAATGTACAAAAACGGAGATACAAATATTTGCATTAAAATTAATGGTAAAACACAAATTGGAGATTTTTTTTCTCACTTCTGTTAAGAAATAATTATTAGGAAGAATGTAAAGTTCCTACATTAGAAACTCGGTAAATTGAATTCGGATCTTCAGATAACCCATATAATTCAGGAGAGAGGTTTTTTTTAAAAAAAAAAAAAAAAAAAAAATCTGTAAATTTCCGTAATAACATTTATTTTTTTTCATCCACGTAATTTTGGAAAATTATATCCTTTAGTGAAACCCTCTAACAGCAATGTATATTTGAAATAAAAGTGTGTGTGGAGGAAGGCGGAGAGCTTTGCAAATATTCTTCTTTAAGTCAACAAAATTGTAAAATACACCTGGAATTAACATTCATAAATGGCATATGGCACTGCATTATCTAAATGGCAAATGCAATTTAAACAATTTTAAGCTCACTTCTATTTTTCCGAAGTAGACATCTTTATTTTAGGTCAATTTACTTCATCTCGATTTGTTCGATGTAAAGATGATTCTCAGTAAGTATTTTTTTTAATTTTATTTTCTCTAATTTTCCAGTTAATTCTGATTTTCGATATCCCGGACCCACTCTGTGCAAACTAATCTGACTAAATGAGACTTTACTGTATCGTTTTTATTACTACCTAAATTAGACAATGTAAGAATTATTTCCAAATTATAATCATGCAGTCATTTACAAATGTAATTGACAAAAGCAATCTAGAGGCATAGTTTATGATTGATAGGGTTTAGAAATGCAAAAGCAGTTCATCCAAAATGAATGAATGACAAAGTTTGTGTAACATTCCTTTTAAATATATTTAAATCGAGAATATTTTAGAGTACTGCCTAAACATTTTTTAAAAATGTTTTCAAAGAAAAATAGAAAGCGGGATAAAATATTTCATAGCATCCTATGATTTATAATATTTTACGAGTAGGATCATTGTTCTTTTAAATGAAATAATTTTCAATCCCCAAGCAAGTAAAAATGTAAAATTTATGACTTAAAAAAAAAAAAAAATACTGGATCAATACTTTTTGAAAAAGTTAGCAAAAATATTTTTAAATATCTTTGAAACGAATTGTCTTCTATATAAATTAGAGATATAGCCAGATTAATAATAGGCCAAACAACTTTAATTATTTATTTAATCTCGAAGAAAAAATATCAATATACATTCGCAATGTAGAGCGTTTAATTAATCGTATCCTAACCAAAGGCCACAATGAAAAATTCTATTTTTCTTAAGAACTTATAAAACTAGGTTTGATTTAATAGGATCCGATTCAAATAAACTTCTAGTAACGACATTCGATTTCGATATATGCGTTTAGAATATCGCTTACATTCGCATGAAACAATATTATGCTATTATCAACCTCGCTGATTCCTCTACCTTCTCGATCCTATTTACCACACTTTTATTATAGAAATGGTTTATAACTCACAGTTCCTTCATAAGGCAAGGTTCTCATATCAAACACGGCAGTAAGAGACCTAGAGGTTATTGAAAAGTAAATACTTTTGACAACCTGTTCCATTTTTCAGTTGATCTTGTGTGTATCATTTATGAAACAATTTTAAACGCTATTCGGTGTAGAATATTTAATATTTAATGACATGAATTGAAAACTTTATAGATATAATTATAATATTTGTAGCTCATGCTGAATCTAATATTTTTAAATTAATGAAAAACATTCAACTTTCCATATATGTAAACTGATTTTTTGGCATGCATAATATTATTTATTTTGGAACTTAATAATATTTTCTCCTACGATTAAAAAAAAAAAAAAAAACTCTGGGAAAGAGCTTGACAATTATAAAATTTATTTTCTTTTTCTATTATGGAATTTTTATTTTATTGAAAGCACATAAACTAAGACGAACAATGTAATTTAATAAACAACATTCTGAAATTTGATTACATTAATGCTAATATACAACGGTGGACAGAATCTGGACACTTTTGGAAATTCTTATGTTTTTTAACTTTGTATATTTCTAGAAAATGTTACGTTTCACAAAATGCAAAGTCGTGTATATCATTTTAAAGAGAATTTAACATTGAATTCAATACAAAAAAAAAAAAAAAAAAAAAAAAAAAACTAAGTAACTGACTAAATGAGAATTTACTGTATCGTTTTTATTACTACCTAAATTAGACAATGTAAGAATTATTTCCAAATTTTAATCATGCAGTCATTTACAAATGTAATTGACAAAAGCAATCTAGAGGCATAGTTTATGATTGATAGGGTTTAGAAATGCAAAAGCAGTTCATCCAAAATGAATGAATGACAAAGTTTGTGTAACATTCCTTTTAAATATATATAAATCGAGAATATTTTAGAGTACTGCCTGAATTTAACATTGAATTCAATTCAAAAAAAAAAAAAAATTCAAATGCTTGTAATACAAAAGAAGTTATGCTACAATAATTATCCATATATATTAGATTCTGATGATTGCAGTGAGTTAACAGTACTCAGAATGGTAGCCTTTATCTTTTAAGTCTTTTTTAGCCTTAAGCTCTTCCTTCGATATTACATGATGCCAGGAAACAATTATTGCCTCAATTAGTTCCCTTTTATTTGTTGAGAGCCTCGTTCGGACAAGAGTTTTTAACCGGTGCTACAAATTTTCGATAGGATTGAGGTCAGGATTGTTTTCTGGCCGGGATAACAATTCAATGCTCTTTGTATGAAACATTTCTTCCGATAATTTTGCTGTGTGGCAGAGAGAAGAATCCTGCTAAAATAAATGAAGCATTGTTGTGAAAGAGATCCTTGATGGAAGATAGAAGTTTTGGTTCTAGAACAGTGTCAATGAACTTTCTGGCATTCAGTGTCCCATCGATGACATAAAGGAGGCGACTAGTGCCATCTGCTGACATGCATGATCAAATTATAACACTAAGTGGGTTCTTCACAATTGCCTGAATACAATCAGGATGTAGTTTTTCTCCTATCCTTACGTCTTACATATTTTCACCCATCACTACTGAACAAAGATATCTTAGTTTAATAACTTGTGACCATTGATCGTCTGTCCAATTAACGTGTTCTTTGCCAACTGTAGTCTTTTTTTCGCTGCTGGAATTAAGATAAGGCTTTTTTCGTGGAATTATACTCTTAGTCCAACATCTTTTAATCTTCTCCTGATTGTTCTTGAACTAACAGTTACAACAACATCAGTCGATCTCTTCTGATGGGCATTAATGACATTCTACGACCTTGGATACATAGTATTTTTATTCTTCTGCCATAAGCAGATGTGGTGTACCTTTTTGGTCTTTTCCTGCTTTATTTTTTATTGAGTTTGTCTCCTGATATCGTAAACAAAACTTTCGGACTCCAGATATAGTCACTAAACCACCCACATGTCTAACAATTTCAGCATAGGAAAGACCACTTTTGCGTAACACAATAAACTTGAATCTCTATCAATGTGCCCTATCTGCTCTTATATTTGATGTCATTGCTGCTTCACTTAATATTAAAATTTTTACAACAATTCTTACTTATAATGATTACATACGAAACATTCATCCCCTTCTATAGAACAAAGTACAAAAATGACTTATTCCAACTGTAAACATGTTGTCAGCTTCTGTTAGAAATGATTGGTTCTCAGTTACATTTGAATAGTTCCCAAAACGAGAACTGGTTGGCCTGGAAAATTAGACATTACAAATTATTTCATAACTGTGTTTGCTTGTTTTTTTATATTAAATTACGTATAACGTTTTTTTAACGCAAGTATTTGAACTTTCGTTTTTTTGCATTAAATTCGATATTAAATTCTCTTGATGATGTATATGATTGATGATGAAAAATGATGTATATGATTTTGCATTTTGTGAAACGCAATACTTTCTATAAGCATACAGTTAAAAAACACAAAAAATTCCAGAATTGTCCAACAAATTTGGCCACCTCTGTATGTATTTCTAAGGAGTTTCAAGAAAGTACTTTTCATGAAAAATTAAAATTTTTAAAGTGATTTATCTCATTAAATTGCAAAAGCGAAAACATCAGATTTCAATAACACTTCGCTTCATTCCCTTCAAATGAATATTTACAAAGTACTTGAATAGTTGAAGTATTGAAAAGAAATATTTAAAACTTTTACCACTGAAAAAAACTAGAGATACTAGACACAACCGTTTAATCATCAAAAACATTTTAAGCATTTTAAGGTACTACTTATTTCAAATGTGTCGGCTTTTCGTTGAAAATGAATGCTTTTTCGAAAGTAGTTATTGATTTTCCTTATAACTTTCCTTTTAAACTGAATTAACTGTTTGCACAGCCATTAGCTCTATTCTCAGAACCTAAAACTAATATATGCCAAAACTCAATCCTTTCAGAAACAACGAACTCATTGAAATTCCAATATCAACCATTAAAACTCTAGTTCTGTTTGATTATTGGTGTCTTAAAATAAAATGGAATAATCTTTGAAATAAATAATTCGGAAACTTCAGAGTTCATTTAATTGCCATACTTATCTCGAGAAAGCAAAGTATGCAAGGAATTGAGAAAGGAATTTTCTAATGGTCCTTTTTCGTCGGTTTTGTATTACAAATAATTCGACTTGACTCTTTCTGGAAACTCTAAGCCTTGTTATTTCTAAATCTTAAGTAGTGATGTAATCAATATTTTACAATTCAGCGTTATTAGAGTAATTAACCACGCTATAAATAACCTTTATTTTTATAAATAAACAATCTTATTCCCACACTGAAATTTGTATAAATGCTTAAAATGTTTTATACATTTGCTGAAAAAATACTTATATTCATTAAACGAAAAATGAGAAATATCACTTAAAAGTTTTCAAGTTTTCTAAAATAAAGGAAACATTCTTGTCATCCTCTCTCTCTGTATATATATATATATGTGTGTGTGCTTCTTTGCGTGTGATGAACTAAAATGGACAACCTTATTATTATTTTTTTAACTTTCTCTTTTTCGATACGCCATTGATGCCATCTAAGCTAAATTCAGTGAATAAATTTTCACACGCTTTTTTACAGTAATTGTCACCTTCATTTTGCTAAGCCACCCATTGGACGTTTTTATTCCAAATTTCTGCTAATTGTAAACTGCAGAATTTCGGGACTTCCTGTTTTCTGGGAAATTTAAGCTAACGTTAGTTGAGGGTGTTCTCTTTTTCTTTTTTTTTTGCCATATGATATGTGCCAAACACACACACCCATCCACACCCACACACACGCACTCACTCACTCACGCACGCACGCACGCACACACATATATATATATATATTTGTGTGTGTATGTGTGATATCTCACCTTCATATAATAAGATGTCTCAAAAATTTATTAATAAATTCTTTATAGAGAAATGATCATCAGCGATTGCATCTCCAAGGCTTTCACAACTGAATCCGAATAAAATTGGAGTTGGTAACTCCATTTCATATATTTGAGGGCGCCATGAATCAGACTATTGTTAAGTTATATAATTCATTACATGGGGGATAACATTTGAGATGTAGATCCTGGCCATCAATGGATGTATGGTGTGATTATATTCTGAAATTTGTTAGATATGCTTAAAATCCGCATAGCCTAAGTTTGCTAGCAAATATTCTTCCAAGTATCTTATTTTATACCTTAATTAAATATCTTTAAAAGCCATATCTTTATTTTGATTTGAAAACTCCCTATAACACTAAGAAAACGAGCTATTAATCTCTTTTTATATACGGTTTATCCTTTAGGTAATGAGACTGGTTCTGGTAAAAAAATTTATTGATCCGATCAGTACATAATGTTAAAAGACTTTAAAATAGTCTCCTTGGATTTCAATACAGCTCTGTCAACGCGATGTCTATTCTGAAAAGGCTTCCCTTGAAGTCAGTTGCCGTAACCTCTTTAAAAGATTCTATGGAAGCCCGTTGGATGGTGGGAACATCTTCGAAAAGGGGACCTCTCAGGCTTCTCTTGAGTTTTGGAAAAAGGAAACCGTTTGCCAGGCTTACATCGGAGCTGCAAAGTAGCTAAGGCAAAGTTGCAACCTATATATTGACCAGGTAGACCATTATAATGAAGGCGATGTGGATTGGAGGGTTATGGGAGTGGGGGGTGCTAACTGAGATCATGGGTTTCTTTGCAGAAATCGACTTTGACGGCTCATCCTGGATGTACAAATTATTTGAGGAGCAACTCACGCTTTTGTTGAAAAATGACAATGAGTACTATCTTTACTTTGGACTTTGACACTCTCGCGGAAGTTTGAGGAGAGTCTTTCTATTCTTTGACCTTTTGCTTCTGAGTCATACTGTAATACCCATAATTCGTTGCCTGTTATTACGTCGTCTAAAAAGTTTGGTTCACTTTCTAACTGATCCAAAATTTCACGAGAAACGTCAACTCGTCTTTGTTTTTGTTCATCACTTACACCTTTGGCCCCATTTCTCCCCAAATGTTCCTCATGTTCAAATTTTCTGAAACAATTTTATCAACCGTTCTGTTGCAAATGTCAAGGTAATCAGCAATTAATTTTACTCTCAAACAACGATTGGAGTCCAGTAGACTTTTTATTTTGCGCATATTTTGGTCCAAATCACTCGTTGAAGGGCGACTAGATCGCTTCATGTCAACAACGGTTTCCCATCCCTCCTGAACTCACTGAAATCTGGGCTCTTGACCCTTGACAGAATGTCGTCTTTAGTCCTTAACCAAGACAAGCGTCTCAGAAGTGGTCATGCTCTGGTGAAAGAAAAATTTAATAGCCAGCGAAAATTCAATTTTTGAAGTTTTTTGCCGCGTAATTTATATATGGTATGAAAAAAAATATTATATAAAAAAGAAATTATAAAAGTTGATAAACATTTGCTTTTATTTTCAAATATTAAATTAATTTTTTTTAATGTTTTTACTTTTACGGCATTGCGAAAATCAATTGAAACTTGTGATTTTTTTTTTATCATTTGTTATTTTAACTTTCATTCTGATATTGTTTTAAACTGCAGCATCTAGGTTTTGATTCTGTTTAAGAAAAGAAAATATTAATAATAATTTATGATCGATATTTTCTAATGAAATTTATTCGATGGAATTTAAATTTAAAATAATTTGTTTTTATTATTTTAGAAGCGTCGAGATTTATAACACTATAAGCGTTTTTAGTCATTACCCAATCAAGAATTTTAATTTTAAAGTTATGAGCAGAATTATTAGTATCTTACGTCTATACGAAGCTTTATTTGAATAAGTAAATACTGAATTTTGATCAAATGTCTTATACTTTTGATGAGAAAATATATATTTTCATTTGACGAAAAATGAGCAATCATGTAACAGTTTTCAAGTGTTCAAAAATAATCGCAATTTTTTCTTCTTCGGCAAACATAAATATCAATTTATTTCCAAAGAAAATTTACCGAAAAAGATTTATCATGAACACAGAAAACGTTTTATTATTGTAACTCAATTTGTAATAGTATGAAAAATAGTGCTTCACATAAAAAGAACAGCAAATAGAAACGAGAGTGCATACTCTTTTATGCACTTATACTTAAATACTTATCTTGGACTCTTCGTCATTATCAAAATACATGTAATTGAAAAATTTAGTATAGTTATATATGTAATATTTTTATCATTTGATTTCCATATTTTCATAGAAGCATTATTTACAATGCAAACATATCAATTTTGTATTATATGTTCTTCGATTTCATTTCTTGAGATTGGTACTTGATTTTGCAAAATCCTTAATATATAACAGTCCACAACTAAAAAAAAAAAAATCAAGTCACTTATTGTACTTTTTCTTATAGATTTTAACCTACTGAAACCAGAAAAAATACTAAAAAATTCTATCTCATCGAGTTTCTTTTGTGAAAATCGAGAATGAAGTCTCGTTTAATGTGAAATTTCTAATTAATTAAAAATTTAGTGTTCTATTTTTCATTTTAAAAGTTTCTGTCAAAACATCACTATTCATATTACTTTTATTAATTAAAGCTGGATTCTACAATAATAATAAATAAAAAAAAGCAGAATTGTCTAGTGAGAGAAGTGGAAGGGTGTGCTTGGGAAAAGTAGTTTTGATAATAGAGGGAAGGTAAGATGATTATGTCCAATCAGGAGGTGAGTTTAATTAGTTTATAGCGAATCGTTAGAAATATATTACTGGCTAGATTGAGATTCGGTGCGTTCTCTGACGTATTAGGAATATGTATAAGCAATAATAAGCATAAACAAACCTGCTGTCAGATTACATAATGTTTCACCACCAATATAAATTCTGTATCTTTTTACTTGATATGTTAAGCCCCACTCAGTTTACATCTAACATTCAAACGTTACTGTACTTGTACTTTTATTTCTACATTACAGCTCCAAGATGATATGTTATTTATCTGGACAACTTTTGCTTTATTTGTAGTGAATACACGTTAAAAATTCAACAAAGAAACATTAATGATTTTGTGAAGGAAGTTTATTTTGATTACTTCTAATTTAAACATAGGAGTCAAGAGAATAGCATGGACTCCTCATTAGATGTGCAGAAGATGTGAACGACGCTCTTCTTTTGTGGCTTAAGAGTAAGAAAAACTCATTTCATTTTAGCATTCCTATAAAATGGCTTGAACAGATGTACCATACCACCAACTGATATTTCTTTTCGGTAGTTGTAAAAATATTTAATACGAAAAATTAGATGAAAAATATCTTAACCTAACCTTGACTTAGCTATTCATCAAATACCATATCTCTGAAATACCAGTTCTACACCCTACTTTCAATTTGAATGATATTCTGAGTTGTGGGATGAAGACACATTACCTTCCCAATACGAATCTAGCTGAGGCTTTTCAGTTGACGAGTAACCTCAACTTTTTCTCAGATTGAGTTCTATGACTTAGATATTCAGATACTGATTTAAGTTTTTCCAAAGATGCAGCCAAAATGCTCTGATTGAGGCCAAGAAAAGGACCTAGGGATTCATTTTCGTGGTTCATACATGGAGAGAGCGAGTTTACTCAGTTTTTCTCCAGAGAGAGAAATCTAGTTTTTTGAAGTGATGTTTAAGTAATGTAGTGATGCGATGTAAGAAGTGCTTTGAAATAGAATATGATTCATCTGAGTAGCACCTATTCATTGATTCATCGAAAACGAGCCTCATAGTAGTCTTGTTGTATAATGAAAATGCATTTGCTTCTCTCCGTATAACACACTCGGTGCATATGGAAGAAAACAATTATGATTTGACAATGATTACGAAGAAAATCAATTTTCAAGAGCCTAATTGGATGATTTGTGTAGACATCAAAATATTAACCTAAGGTTTGGGTCAGCAGGCAGATTATACAAACTATCCTTGTTTCTATGCTTGTGTGTAGAAAACAAAAAATTGCATTGGACAAAACTGACTGGTCACACCGAAGCGTCTTAAGCCCCAATGGAAAAGAAACGTCATCCCTTTGACCTTGAATAACCAAAAAAAAAAAGATATATTACCTTCTCTTCATATTAGTTTGGGGTATATGAAGCAGTTTGTTAAATTACTGCCAAAAAATGGGGAATGTTTCAGAATATTGTGTTCCAAGTTCCAGAAACTATTTGAAGTCTAGTTGAAAGATGGTTTTTACTTTTCTTCATATATGAAAACTGTTATCTGATCCCCTCTTTTTTTTTTTACAAATAATGGGAGAAATGAAAAAAAGAGTGTGGGACTCTTTTAAAAGCCTAGTGCTCATGTGTTTTAGGGAAATACTAAAGACCCCGATTACATACCCATTGTACAGCGTATACAGGCTACGTTTAAAGTTCAAGGATGCAAGATAAGTTTAACATTTCATTCCCTATACTTCAAGATTCGGTACTTTGCTGCGAACGTGGGAGTTCATAGTGAAGAATAGGATGAAGTATTTCACCATGATGTCCATGATATTGAGAGATGCTCCCAAGGAAGGCAGGAATTGTGTGTGCTCAAGTGAGAAACAAATGTTGAAAAAGTTTAAAGAGAAGAAAAGTGAGGTAACATAAAATTCTGAATAAATATAGCAAAAAAAAATTGTTTTAATTAGTTGTAAGAAATAATATGTTTAGTTCAATGTAATAAAATTGTGTTATTTTTGTTTGTGCGGGTTTTTTTGCAATTGTCGTGAGAGTGTATTTTTGCAATTTTACAGAAAAACATCATTGTGATGCGGAAAATTGAGGTAATTTTGGAAATTAGCACATTCTGAAACATATAATTCAGCAGAAATATACCTTGCAGCACAGAAAAAAAAAGATTTTTTGCAGACCCGCGAAAACGTGACTTTTCCCTTTCAGGCAAATAAGTAAAAGATATAGGAATAAAACACTGTTATCATAGATATTTTGTTTGAAATATGTATTATGTTTCTCAAGAGAAAATGATTGTATCCTATTGGAATTCACTAAATTATCAGTGCTAACTCATAAATCAAAATTAATAACCATGTTTCTGACTTCTGCGCATTCCTTAGATTTTGTATGTATTCTTTAAGCATGTCTTAAGTATTATAAGAAGAAAAAAAAAGCATAATTTATTAGTTTTATAGGAAAAAAATAGGAAAATTAGGATACAGGAATACATTTTTAGCATAATAAATAAATGAGAATAAAATATTGAGAAAATTAAAGAATAGGCTAAAAAGGTAAATAAAATATTGAAATAGAGAGTAAACTATATAAAATACTTGAAAATTCACAACGAGAATATGACGAAGGAAGTGAACAGAAATAAATAGATTAAATATTCACAGAGGAAACTAGAAAAAAAAATATATAAAAAAAGAATAAAATTAAATATATTATAAGCAGTTACGTCAAGAAACATGGTTAATATTCTTTTAAGTCAAGAATCACTGTAATTTAAAATGCGTTTCTCAAATCATAAATAAGTCTTTTTAATTGGGAAGCTTAAATAGACATAAATTATTAGAAATAAATGTGAGGATGGTTCAAAACGTTCTTGTTTTTACGACAAATAGCATTTATTAGATAAGTTAATTTTCCTATTGTGTGCTATTGTAAAACCGTAGGTGGTCAAACGCGTTTTCTGCGTATTGAATACTATTTACTTCTTTGACATTAATGACCGAATATTTTATATATGAACTAACAATTACGTTGAATCGTGATCATGTGGGCACAAGAACAGCGCAAGCTTTTTAACAAAATAACTAAGATTTTATTCACATATTGGGGCTCATATTCCCCGACTTCTTCCGAGTACAGCTCAACCGCTTCTCTCCTGAGACACTCTTTCACTCTCTCCCATACTATGGAGGATTGCCACATTTTTTTTTATCTCGCCAACAGGCCTCATATATACTACGTCCTCCCCCAAGATAAAGATTGGGTGTATAAAATTGCACACAATCGCATATCTGACAACCACCATGTATATGATGACTGTGGCCATAGAGCACACATACAAAATACCAAATCATTACTAATTCTAGAATAACATAAAGCTAAAATCACACATATATCGTTAATTAATTATACACGAACCATTATGCAATACATGCAACATAAAAGAGAATAACAATCAATAAAATATTCAAAGAAATGAGTGATGTCACCTATTTCATATTATAAATAAATCAAACAAAATATTCGTTAAGCATATTACTTCATTAAAGTTAATTCTCTCTCTTTTTCCTTTTAAATAGTCACCTCTCTTAAGCATATTTCCCTATGCATATATAAGACAAAATTCCTCCATACATATATAAGACAAAATCTTTCTCAACTTAAAAAAATAATTCTAATTAAAAATTTCTTTAATTCTCAGTTATCACAAAATTTAAATTATTAATTCTCTCATACATCAAAATACCAAAGCCATCAAAAATAATTAAGTACTAAATATTACATCTTTAAATCTTTTAAAATTCTACATGTTCCCTTTTTCTTTAAAATTTACTTATCCATTTTTCCATATTTTTTTAGATACCCATTATTCTAACAAAATATTCACACAAAAAGATACTAAATACACAATTCATTACCCTAAACAAAATACTTCATGCATTATAAGACTAAATATTAACTTGACCGATAACATTATGAAATGATATCATTAAATTATTCATAACAAAACTCATACCAAAAGCACTTCACAGCATCAAAATAGTTACACTTTAAAACATTAATATTTCATACACAGAAACCATTAATTATCATACACATAGAAAACCAATATTCCATTTCTCCAACTCTTAAGATATGAAACATCAAAATTCATGTCATCTTATTCATTAGTAATCGCATACCTATAAGAATATTAAAATTCAATGTTCACACACAAATCCTTTTATAAAATTACTCATATTACTTCAAACAACCAAAATTATATATTCCAGCATTAATTTCATCCCTGAGTATGAATTTCTCCTACCTTTCTCTTTTTCACCCTTAAAATATTCATTCTCGCACGCATAGAAAATGCTTAACACTTATTGACCTCAAAGTCAGAAATAGTTTACACAGAAAATCACAAGAAATTTCTTAACATAACGCAATAATCAATCAGTTAAAAGATGCTGACTAAGCTAATTTACGTGTTTAAGAAAAACTCATCCGAAAATAAAGTTTCACTTCAATAACCAATGAAAAGTTATCACTTCAATCCTTACTTAGTTACAATTATTTACGCTTTATAATTCTCCGAATACCCATTTAATATTTCTCCTATGAATTATTCTCAATAATTTCCCCCAGATACTTTAAATTGAACACTCCCTAAATACTCAATTCTTAAAATATTCAAATACACTAAATCAATAATGCAATTACAAACAATAAACTCTAAAATGATGCAAGCCTTATAAAAAAAAAAAAAAAAAAACTTTCGTAATGAATCACGGACAAAAGATAGTTTTAGAGTCTCTCTTATTTGTATTCAGTCTTTTTTCTTTCTTTTAGAGTCCTATTCAAACAGTAAAAATGTAAAATAAAAATAATATAATGGAAAAAGAATTTGCATTATCCCAGAAGTCGATCTCATTTGCTGGGCAATGGCAGAGGGGGTTCCAGGTTCCCACTTTCTTTATCTTCGCCGATTAGCACTAACAGCCCTTGCATGAACGCACTGTCCCTTCAAGATCACTTCGTCGCGTTAGTGGTGGTGGGGTAACAGGGTTAAAGGTCCTTCACTGTGACGATTCACTTTCTCTGCTGGAGAGAGTTCGACATCTTATTGGAATCCAAACCACGGAGGTCTTTAATTTGACCATGGCGGGGTAAATAATCACAAATTCATACATCTTCTTTCTCGCTGCTTCCTTTTTACAGCTAGGTCGTAAATTAAACACGTGCCAAAACCGCTTATGGCCCGGCTGTCCAAAGGGGATAAATTTCGTTCCCTTGATTTGAGGCTGCTGTTGCACTCCAAATACCATCTTTTCTTTTCATTGTAGGAGAAGGTTCTTGTGGTGCAGATTTCACCCTTTCCGCAGATCATAAACTGTATCGTGTTTCCTTGGTCTCCGTGGCAAAAACTGGAATTATCACTCCCAGGATCGAAAAGTGTAAATCTTGCTCTTTGTTGTGATAGAATTTTCCGTCCTGCTTTAAGAAGGGGACATCTGTTTCTTTCAAAAGGGGACTGTTTTTAAATGTTTCTTTTCATACTTGCGTTATTTTCTTCTTTTCAAATCGTTCCTAGTTTTGTATTTTTCCTTGTTTTCTTAGGCCTTCGAATTGTCCTTGAAGTAATACTTCTTCCAATTTTCTTAGTCCTTCTTGTCTTTTCAGTTCCGTTTGATGTCTATTTTTTTTTCTCATAATTTAAAATATCGTTTTTATTTCCTAATTTCAGCTGATTATGTAAATTAGAAATTTCCTCTTCACTCAACTCTTCTAATTCTGCTTCTCTTTTTTCTCCAATAAAAATATCCTCTCCTATAAGATCCTTTAAACATTTCTCTTTGGTCTTCTGAAACTCAGTTAATTTCTGTCCTTCTAAATATTCTAAGTCGTATTGCAGTTTTGTTTTCCATTCTTTTCCTTTTCCTTTCCCAATATTGATTCCTTTCTATTCCGTTCTTAACACAATGCTTCTTCTCACAACAGAAATGACATTTTTCTAGTTCTTTTTTCTTTTCTGTGCTACTCTAGTTCATTTATTATTATTTTTTTTGTCGATCATGTATCGCTTTTCCTATCCGAAATCTTTTTCCCGAAATCCTACGCTGAGACTAAGCGCCTTCACGTTTTCCTTCTTTTCTAACAAGGTCCAGCAGTATCTGCTTCCCCTTTCTCCTTTCTCTCAGATTTCAGTGATTTTTTTTTCTACTGAGGGCAAGCAATGCCTGTGTTCTCTTTCCTCTATTACTTCAGCTCTGATTCTCGAAAGACCGAGAGCCTGTTGTAAAGCCATGAGCGGTCAACTTTTTTTTTTGCGCATTGAATACTACTTCCTTCTTTAACATTAAAGACCGAATATCTTATACACGAACTAACGATTTCGTTGAGTCGTGATCATGTGGGCACAAGGACAACGCAAGCTTCTTAACAAAATAACTAAGATTTTATTCACATGTTGGGGCTCATATTCCCCGACTTCTTCCGATTACAGCTCAATCGCGTCTCTCCTGAGGCGCTCTCTCTCCTACACTATGGAGGGTTGCCACTTTTCTTTTATCTCTCCAACAGGCCTCATAAACACTACAGCTACAGTCGTCAATCAATACCAAAATAAATTTGTCTCTGATTCATAGGTTAAGTTTGTAATGGTTCATTACTACTTCCGCATTTTCCATTATAAATCTTATTGATATAGCCATTAAATAATAGTTTGAGGGATAGAAGTACAAACAGTGAAAATAACAATGATTTTATTGAGATCTATAACTGATCAACAACTAATCCCTAGCTTACTGCATTTCTGGGAACATTCTATGCGCATCAAAATCTAATGTTTAATTTTATAAAGATTGTTTTTCTTACCAAAACAGTTGGGTTCGAATCCTTATTAAGAAATTCTAATATAATCTAACACAAGTAAAGTTTAACCCATTCGGAGAGGTGTACAATTCAAACTAATTCGACAATAAACTCCCCAAAGTGTTGGTTGATAAGAAAAATGTGATGGAGACTATTGTTTTAATCAATGCCATGTAGAGTTGTTGTCATCAATGTGATCTTGATTCATAATTATACAACGAAAAATAAACAGCAATGGTATTTCCTTTTGTAAATCTGCTCCAATAACGGTTAAGACGGTCTTATCGGCCGGAAAAAATAGGTTAATGATTATATGGATTCGAAGAACCTCATATTCATACACTTTTTGAAAAAGAAACAACCAATGGAGAGTACTACAGGGAGTTATCCAATTCCCATCCTTAATACTCGCCATTTCTCATTCCTAACATAAGTACTTTTTGAACCAAATTTAATGTTCTTAATATAAATAAATGTTTGATATTATGACAATTTGTTTTAGTTAACATTATCTGATATGGCCTATTTTTTTACTCAGCTGTCTTTTAGCACACAGAATTATTGATTGATAATAGGCTTTGAAACCGTTATAGATTAACTTTCTTTTTAAGAAGAATTGTTCCTGATTATAAAATAATACATAAGTTTGTACCAATGAATAAAATTAAAAAAAAAATAGTTTGATGTTTTTTTTAAAACCAGAATTCTTAAGTTTTTGACGTGTTGATTTGAAATGAAATAGTTTTATAACTATTTTAGTCTGACTTCAAAAATAACCATATCATTAATTAAGTAAAAGATCCTTCGAAAAAATAGCTGGATACAAAATTTTAAATAAAAACATTCATGTCCTCTTACAGTAAAGAAGTAATATCTCAGAACGATAGCTTCAACTTTTAAGATAAATATTCTAATAGAAAATAACTTTCTTAAAATATAATTTATATCAACAAAAATGACAGTTCTCATACTCGATAAAGCGAATTTTTTTTCTTTTTTCAAAAATCATTCAAGTTTGGCATATATTTGTACATTTCGAGACAGGTGTTTCGGAGAAGTTATTCTGCAACGTCAGTTCAATAAAATAACTATTCTCTTTCTGTGATATCTTTTAAAATTCTCGTCACCAACATTCACGTGTCTTTTTTATAAAGTCATTTTCTTTGAAGGTGTATAAAATAATATTTTAAGTTTTTTTTGAGTGTTAGTTCTGTGATTATTACTTTTTGTAAAATATTTTGAATATGGTGCCAAACACTTTTACATAGTTGCACTTCCTCTCTCTCATATTTTTCTTTGTTCATTTAGGTAACTTTGAATGTTGATATTTTAAGAAAAAACACATAGTTTCTTCATTTTTTTTTATAAAATATATCAATTCATAGAACTTTTGGAAGTTATTGAATTCTTTTTAAAAAAAATTAAATTAGAATGAGTGACTAATGAAAAATTTCAATATTTTGTCAGAGTAAATTCCTTGAGCCACACACAAAATATATTAGCATTTTCACATTAATTCGAAGCATATAACATTTAACAGAAATTAAATTATGAATTAAAAATATTCGAGTAAATTAATTCGACTATAGCACATTTGTTTGTGTAAGATGCTTGTCCAAAATTATTGGAAATGGTATGATAGGAGTAGAAAAAAATCTCAGCTTTCCGTTAAGATATTTTATACAGTTCAGAATTTTCAAAAAGTTTTTTGATTCTATAATAAAAATAATTAACATAACATTAAACCATTTTCTTATAATATATATTGATGGTTGGAATATTAAATCTTTTACACATACAAATATTATATCCCATTTAATTATTTAGATATATTTCATTAGGGCTATCGTCTAAATAACTAAATTGGATCTTAGCGATCGACTTTACTGTGATGGAAAATTATTATAATTAAATCATAATAAATTACAGCACTCCTTTGGGTTTGCAGTAAATGTTTACTATTGAACGCTGAGGAATATAATTTATTATCAAATGTTTCTTTAACATCCTGTGTTTTTTGTCAGTATTGCCAATTAATGTCAAATACTCGAAACATATTTACAGTAAAATAAGCTTTTTTGCTTTGTAACAAGCATGCTCTTATTTTTAGCAAGTTTGCATTTTCTGCAAATTAGTAATTGAATACATTATGATAATATTTATAGCTGTGCTTTTTATCGCATCCGAAATGAAACTAATCTGTTTTTGTTTTAATTTTTTAAAAGATATTTCTTATAGT
This sequence comes from Nephila pilipes, assembly GCA_019974015.1. Lineage (NCBI taxonomy): Eukaryota > Metazoa > Arthropoda > Arachnida > Araneae > Nephilidae > Nephila > Nephila pilipes. The sequence continues at coordinate 45,947 of BMAW01130367.1, read as the reverse complement.
GTGATGTTAAAACTCATGCTAGAGAAATATCTTTAGTGTTTTAATAAATTCTGTTCAGAAACCCGCATCTTATGTCTAAGGACCTTGTTAGCATCTAGCCGTGTGAATACCAAATCACAGTCTAACATTATATACAATATGGCTTAGGCTTGATTAGACTTAGAGCACCTACCTGTTTATAAGCCCAATGCTAATTCAAATAAAATTATTATTTTTGTCGATGGATGAAAAAATAAAACAACTAAATGTTGAAACATTTGAAAAGTAACTATGCTTGTTTCATTTCTCTGATAATTAATTTTTTAAGAAATAATAAATTTATTAATCAAAAGTTGTTTTTCCCACTATATGATAAAAAAGTTTTTATTATTTTCAATAAATAGCTGAATAAATAGCTTTCGCCTTAGCTGAAAGGAAGTTGTTGAAAATTGTTCAAGATGAATCATTTAATAAAGAAGATAATTTGAAAGGTCTTCTGACTTATGTAGACCAAGATGGACTCTATAGACTAAAAACCCAAAATCGTTAGAAGAGGTGATACCGAAGATTTTAGATTTCTCGTTGTCTTGCCTTCCAATCATGAATTTATGCATCGACTAATATTCGATCGTCTCTTGTTGCTTAGCCGTGCCGGTGTACAATTTGTACTGACACACCCACGGCAAAGATTTTGGATAGAGAGGGGAAGGAAAACTATGCAAAGCTTCTTATCCAAATGTATATTTTTCCAGAGCGGTAGAGATTTTACCATCTACTCTGCCTGAAGATAGAATTCTATATACGTCTACCTTTCAAGTGATGGATATTGATGTTGCTGGCCCTCTTCACTTAAAGACGGCAAAGAAAGCTTAGATTATGATTTTTACATGTGCAGTGTATCCGCAGTGTATTTAGAACTTATAGAAATTTTATTTACAAATGGTGTTCTCTTGAATCTGCAAAGATTTATTGCTCGAAAAAGCCGTCCCTCTGTAATTTACTGCGACAAAAATATATCCTGAATATATCAAGATGTGACACATAGCAGAACAAAACATTTATTATACACCATACACAACAACAACTCTACATTCACGACGATTACAAAATATAAGATGGAAATAAGAACATCATCATCTCACGTTAGCCCTTCGCTGCTCTTCATTGGTAGGCGAAGCGCTGCCATTCGCAACACATATAATTAAAGTAAAATAAAAAAATTCTTATTTTGGAATTAATTATGAATGAAATAAGAACTCTATGTCTATTTCTGGAATTTCACAGGAGTGGAGAATAATGGCCTTTATTTTGTGTTTCTTTATTTGTAGCTGGCTTGTTAATGAATATTTTTTTTATAAACCATTGTACATTCTATTTATTTGACAGACTTTAAAATTATGCCCTATTTATGCATTATTAATTTTTAATACCTTACGAAATACCATTCTTTTAGCTACGACATTCATAACTAAATTAAAATTTCAAATTCTATGAGTTTGGAAGCACAAATGGCGTACTTAAAAAATGCGTAAAGTGGAATAATTTTAGAAGAGAAAGCTGTTTTTTGAAATAATTTTTATAAAGTTAAGAATCAGTTCTATTTTAAAATAAAATGAATGGCGCATTATTTTATTGCCTAGTGAATAAGCAGTTCGTGATTTTATACTAATTTTAAAAAAAATGTTTATTTAAAAAGGAAGAAATTAAATACTCTAAAAAACTAATATGACTAGTTAGATATTTCTTAATTTATATTGCAAACACTCTTAATAATTGAAATGTATGTTATTTTAACGAAATTCCAAAACATAAACTTTGATTTATATACACGCACGCACGCGCGCACACACACGCACTCTCTCTCTCTCTCTCTCACACACACACACACACACATTTCATTCACATTAAGATTGAAATTATATGTGCAAGTTTTTGGACACATTGATCATTAAATGAAATATGTGTAGAGAAAGAAACATTTTAAACAATTTACCTACTGCCTATTGAACAACTAATTTGGCTGTAACTAAATCGTTTTTCGGCAAGGGAAATAGAGCAAATTTGCTAATTTTGGCCCAATGAAATGGGATTGGAAATGCCTAACTACCCACGGTCATGTACATAAAATATCTAATCTCTAGTTCTGACAAATTTGATATAGGTATTTTTGCCAATTATATCCAGAATATTATTGAGGACCATTTAGCAAACGAAGAATACCATCGAATTACTAGGGAAAGATCTACAGAAATCCTTCGAATTGAAAAAAACTTCGTCTTAAAATTGAATCTCAAACACCATCTATTAATAATAATGCTGATTTCGCTATTCAACAAAATTTCAATTAAAAGTTAATTCCAAATTTCGACCATAAAGAAAATGATATATCCTTGTTCCTAAATTTGTTTCAGCGTCAACTGAAGTTTTTGAAAATCGAGAAGGACCTCTAAGTCGCTTATTTAATAGGTATGTCTATTGACGTGCCGCAGTTCATTGCTCGAGAACCTGGGGAGAAAGCTCATGATTTCGATCACATTAAGCAAATATTATTCAATAAATTCAAATTGATCCCATAGAAGTTGCGACACCTCATTGACATTCGCCGAAAAACAAACAAACATGGAACATTTTCTGCTTGGAGATCCGAAACTACTTCGAGAGCTGCTAGGCGAAACTGAAAATCCAGGGCTTAAAGGGAATAAAGAATTTGATGATCCGGGACCAAATGGGGAAACGATTCCCTCTAGAAATCAAAGAGCATCTCTTAGATGCATGATCTGACTGGATTGCCCCTGATGACTTGATACATAAACTGGACACGTACGAACACCTATGAGCAACTAAGAGAGTTACTCAAATGTCTGACTCAGATAACAATAGAAAGTTTCATCCGAAACAAAGGATTCAACAGAGATTCAGTATCTAAGGAATCAGTTCATCAGCTGAAAGATGATGTCCAGTATAAAAAAGGAATTTTTACTGCTTTTCCATGGAATGTCATCCATCAAGTTTAATTTTAATCTCCATTTGCAACACGCAGGCAGCGGTTGTGATTACATTGGTGTTACACATTCTGTAACTGGAGAGAAACTCTACCATCTTCTCAGAAAACAGGGCTTAACCTTTGAAAGCAAAACAACTGACATGGCAATTGTCGATGGTCATATAAAAAAGATCCTTATAAAATTTGAGGATATAAGAGTTCAAGGAAAAATTATTATTACAGAAATGATTGTTCAAAAAATGCCAGATGAAATCGAAGTCTCTTCCCTACTGACTTTTTGAACGCAGCAGGGATCGTCCAAGATCTCCAAAATAACATGGTATCAAAGAATCGAATTTTAACTGTTCTCAAAACAACAATAGTACTGTTTCAAGGGATGTAACTTTTAGAGTGACAGGAATTGTTGTAAATTGCTACCTTCACACAGTTTCATTCAAAGCCAGGAACAAAAAACAAGAGACTTTATTTTCTTTACAGTCAATATTTTGGTTACGTGGATCATTTAAAAATTGGTGTTGTTCAATTTGAAATGACTTATGATAAAAAAAAAAAAACCGGAAAATCAATTGCAAACTCTGTTTGTAAAATTACGTCCGATGCAGGTGAAGTAATGTGCGAAAATGAAATTTATCCAGGTGATAAATTTTGGATAACTTGCCTTTTATTAAATCAGATCAGAGACACAGAGATTTCGAAGTTTATACCATAGAGTGACGGCCTTTACTTGGTCATCACTCAAAAATTGCCAACAACATATGTCATTGCTAGTCTTGACAAACCGACGGATCCGATTGCAATTTGCTAGGCATCTACCTTGCATCCTTCAGAACTACTGACACTGTTCCTGTTGTCTCCCTCAGAAAAAAGAGGCCAACCATCAAAGGTTATTTGGGCACAACGTGTAAACCAAGAATATTCTGCTCTTCGGATATTGGTTTCAAAGACAGATTTCCTTGGCCAGAGGACTAAACAGACTTCTACTAGAGCCAATGCTGCAAGAGTTCCTAAGTCTAGCAGTTCTGGCTCCTTGCCGGGACGTGGACGGAGCTGGAAGGGAGATTATAACCACGCTTATAAACTGAACCGTACACTGCCTGCCTCCAGCAGCAGAGGCGCCCTCTAGGGGGTACAAGGAGAAATGCCTTAGTCAAAGTCAAGGTGGGCTATGAGTGCGCACACCGAAACATTCCATCCCTTTATTATACATAATCTTTCAGAATTATGAGTGTAATTTTGTCCGTGTGTAACTTATACTTCATAATAAAATACTGTTGCAATAGAATTTATTGAATCCTATTTGACCATTCACGTTAACAGGTAGTAAATGGAACTCCAACGAATTCCCACGTTGACATTCAAAGGCTTCTATATCAGAGTCTAACGGCTCCCCAAATATGTAAAATATTTTTCTCTTTATTTTACAATGATGATGGAATTTTATAAGGTATGGAAATGTAAATTTTTACCCTTGTTTTACATTGCACTGAAGTTAAAACGTTTTGAATGTAATATGTTTCCATGAATTTAATATTATTATCGTCCGTACTATATTGTATTACATATAATTTAGATAATTTAATATTTAATTAGTTATTTCTATGAATTTAACATTACTGTTGCTCGCGTAATATCGTGTTATCTTATAATTTTAGCTATTTTAATGATTAATATAAGTTAGTTAACTTAATAAAAAAAATTAATTTTCTATTTTTAAGGTATTCAAAGCTAACAAGCTGCTTTTAATTACCAACATATACCCTCATATTTCATCAGATTGTACAAAATTATTTAAAAATGGACTGTTGCATTATTTAAAACTAGAATAATCATAATCTTTAACCACAAACGCTTTTCAGACCATTGAAAATGAATTTTGGTAAATTTAAGCGATAATAAATTCTTACTTAATTTGAATATTATAAGATGTATAATATCATAAGTATTTTTTTTTCGTTGAAAAATATGATGCAAACAAATCAGATCGGTAAACGTCACAGCAACTGATGGCATGTTTCCCAAGGGACATTTTGGATTTATAGTCTTTGGTATATGGAAAGTAGCTCATTTTCCAGAAACACAGTCAGAACACGTGATAACATATTTAAGACAGAGCTCACCTCAAACATATTTACTTATTAGAAGTGAATATCAAATCGATGTTGGAGTCAATGGCTGACTGGAAAACATTTTATTTTTAAAACTGGTGCGTAAAATTGTATGTTGTTTTGTAGCATTTAAGTTTTTAAGGGGTTTTAAATAATTTGTTTGAATTCAGCAACATTTCAAAAAATATTTTAAATTATTACAAATTGGCATTAGAAAAAGTCATATTTCCAAAAGTTTGAACATAGTAGAAAAATGCTGAATTATTATTGAACTTTCTGTGGAATTTTTCTATACATATATACCAGATTTTTGTTTGTTTTAATAATTTAATATAATAATAACTTACTTTGAAGATATACCGTAAGAATTCGACGAAAAACAAATTCTGAAAAACCATGTTTAATTATTTAAATTAGCAAATATTTTGATTGTAATACTTAGAAAGTTTGGTTTAATGAATAATTTGTATTAATTTATCTTTTCAATTATCTCACTTGAAATAGTTCTGTGACCATAACAGTATTTAACTTTTAATGTTGCGAAGAATGTACTAATTACACTCTTGGTGATTCTCACATTTTTATGGGACAAAGATTGTAACAATGGAGAGAGCAATGCGACAATTCTAAGTAATCTAAGTATCATTGTAAAAGTATAATTACTGTTTCAAATCCTTCGAAGACATAAAAGGGAAGAAAGCTTTCATTCAGAATTTATTTGCGATGTTTGATTCTTTTAACTTTGTAGTGAACTCTTATAAGCCATTTTTTTTTATTATTTCAACTTTGTAGTGAACTTATAAGCCATTAATTTTTTTTTTGATTATTTCCTCAGAAATTAAGATTCAATAAAATATTTGTGAATGTAATTATTTCTTAAAGTACTTGAGTTCGTTTCATTTAAAAGGTTTATTAGGATTTAAATTTCAGGAAACTTTTGGACGTTTATAAATAAGAAATCACTAATAAAGATGCTCACAAAAGGTAAATTTTATACTTTCGTAATAATGTTAACGAGAATTACGCAACAAAAATAAAAATATTAACATAATTTCAGGTTTATATACAATGAAAGATATTACCTCAATGATAGTTATATTTTATGTAATAGTTAATGACGTTTCTGTTTTTTTTTGTTCTCATCACATTGTTAAATTATTGAAACATAAATGAACTGATTTTATTAATCACTCATTAAAATACACTCTCTCACAAAATAATAATAATAATAATAATAATAATAAAATAAAAAAAAAACCGACGCACCAAGGAATTGCCCAATTGTTATGAAATTTTAAATGCAAAGACATTTAGATCGAACATGCAAAAGATTAAAAGTTTGGTGTCCAATGAGTGAATAGCTGGAGCTACAGCGTATCAGAAATGCGCGCTCAGCAGGTGTATATAAGAAACGATTCTCAATCTGATGGTCAAATTTTCTGTTGCATTACGATTTACGATACCTTTCAAGGACTAAAATAATGCCTCACTGCGGGATTCGAGCTCATCACGAGTAACTGCACACTACACAGACCCTCAACCAGGAGTTATGGTCTGGGATGTTATTTCCCTTGATAGCCGGCCCCTTTGGGTCATCATTAGAGACACAATTACAGCACAGCGGTACGTCGACGACATTCTGAGATCTATTTTGCTACCGTTCTTTTTGCAGTACCCTAGCCTTATTTTTCAGCAAGATAATGCCAGACCACGTACAGCACATGTTTCTATGAACTGTCTTACAGCATGTCAAACACTTCCTTGAACAGCCAGATATCTCTCCAATTGAGCATGTATGGGAAATTATGGGAAGGCGACTGCATCTACCAGGGAATGTTGATGAACTAACCCGACAATTGAAACAAATTTGGCAAAAAAACCCGCAGGTGACCATCGGGGAGCTATGCCACGTCGTGTGGCAGCTTGCATCCAGGCTAGAGGTGGGTCAGCACCTTATTCAGCTCGTTACTTTGTAACTATGTAACTCTGAAATAAATAAATAAATTTTTTTCTGAAATTTTATCATTTTCTATTCTGTACATAATTTTTCGCATCTAAAAGTTCGAACACTTGAAGATGCAATAGCTAAATCTGGCTGTAATGGATTAAGAATTTTAAAAAAGTCAACTTATATAAACGCGACATATTAATGTTTATTTAAATATGAAAAATAAATTTTGTCTTTTTCTTCGTTATTTAATACTTATAAATGAAATGTGGTAATATAATAAATACTTTTTTGATATTGAGAAGATGAAGACGTAGTTTGAAAGGCGATCGGCGATTGAAGTGAGAAGTGTGATAAGGTCTTTTGCATCGAAAAGAAACTTTCCCAACTGAAATTCGTCAGCAACAAGGGAAAGTGTTAGAAGTAAGTGCAATTTCATGAAAATAGGTGCAGTTTTGGTGCATGAAATTCGATAAAGGTTCAGCAGATGTCCGGACGAGCGAAGAACGGAGAGGTCAAGCACGTTCACCACAAAAGTTATTTCAATCTCTTCAGACCATTGAAAAAATGTCTGGAAGTTCAGCATTTTGAAACCAATGTCGAAATTCAGCAAACCATCTTGATGCGGCTCCATTACCTTGACAGTGATTTCTATGAAGATATCGAAACGTTGGGAATACCGATGGAACAAATGCTTCGACAACAATGGAGACTGTTGGGGAAGTGATATGTACCAGTGCGTTACTACATAGTGAACATTTTTGAAATCACGAATGTAGATTTTCTCTTAAGCTTACTACTTTAGTTTTGGAACTGCCTTAATATTATAATAATAATATACTCATAAATGGAGCAAAAAATATGACTTTATAAGCACCCTAACTGGTATTATTTTTCTAGACAAAAAGAGAAAACAATAATATGAAAATGAGATAGACAGATAAAAACAAAGGCAGTTGTGGATCTCAGACATAATATTTTATAAATCTCCCATTTCTGTAAGTATCAGAGATAAATGGCAGCTGTTTTATACTAACGATACTTCTGAACATATTTCAGAGTAAAGTATGAGTAATTGTGCTTTCAGTGCTGATTTGTACTGGAAATTTCTAAGATTTTACTTTTATTATATAAATATGAAGTAGTTCCTCTAGCAGTGTGTTTATGCCTATCTTTTTCAGATCTTTATTTCGTATTTTAACCTTAGCACGAACTAAAAGTCTGCAAAAGTCTTGAATGTAAACAGATAATATCTAAAATTTAAGAATAAAATATGGCTTTCAAAATTCTTTAATCAAATTTACCATATAAAATAGAAGAAAAGTTTTTGTCACATTTTTAATATTTGTTACTTCTAAGGTGTTGAGCTCCTATAAAGTAATTTTTTGGTTCTAAAATTATCATGGAAAAGAAAGTAAAAATGAGGGATACTTGTACACATCAGAAAATAGATTAAAAAATTACAAAGGTATTATGAAATTGACTTCAAGCGAGAATAGAAAAAACAATCGGAAAGAAAGAAATAAGAAAAAAATAACTTTTAAAGAAAAACAGAATGCTGTAAAACTTGTGTGAGAATGTTCCTACTTATTTCTTTTGTACAAATAGAGAAATATTTTCACATGATTAAAATAATCTTTCAAGTTATCTCTCCCTCTTCTCTCAAATGTTTTTGTGTGATTATTAGGTTTATTTAATGATTGACAGTGATTAAAGATTACTTAATATACAAATTTTTATTATATTGTAACCTTTTCTCTTTTTCTTTGCTATGAAATGAACAATCAATAAAGATATTCATTTGATTCAAAGTTGTCAAAATTATAAAAATAGCTTGAAGATATATAATATATGACTTTTCACGCTGTTTTGTTTTTACTGGATATCAAGTAACGAAAGAGGGATACCTTTCACTTATATATATATATATATTTCTGTTCTTATGGCAGATAAGTAAAAAACATCCCTCTTTCGTTAAGAATGTTCTCACTTAGTTCCTACATTTGCTGTTTCTTACAAAGATGTTTGTTTGAAGACATATTGATCCTTCTTTATGTTGATATAAGAGCTCAGATTGTATTGGGAGTAACAACAATATCGAACGTCTTTAAATATTTGCTTTCATCTTCAACCCGAAGCATTTCTTCTTACTCAGTCTTATTACAGGAATAATATCCCCCAGATACCTTTCATACATTTGCTTCATTTATTTCAAATGTGATGCTTTAATTTGAAATGGTAAAGCATCTTTTTTAAGTAAATCGCAAATTGTTATTCAATTTATATATGTTTTCTACGGGAACTTTTTATTTGCTTAATATTGTTTCAGATTTTGCGATTTCAAAGTTTTTTTTTTTTATTATGCAGGTACAGGTGTGCTTAGTCAGCATTTTTAGCAAGAAAAAAATTCTTAGAGGAAAAAGTTTTTCAAATATCATGCCGCACTTTTTTCTAAATACTGTATAAACTCAATAATGTTAACAATTTATTCACGTGGAAAATGTTTTAAATTTTAGAGTGAATATGTGAACATGAAAAATTGTAGAAATATGATGAATATCGTATGAAAAATAGGCAAGTTGCAAAAATTTGAACATTTGATTTTTTTTCCTTCAGAATTGTACAAAAATTGTGAATAAAATAATAAATTTTATAAATACTAGAACGGAAAAATAAGAAAAAAAGTGTTTTTTAAACTCGGAATGAAATATTCGCATTAAGTTCGCTTTTTGGGACATGCTTCAGGTTGAAGAGCTTTTTTTGATACGGGTGAGGAGGAGGGTGCACTGCTGAAATTTTATTGCATGCTAAGAACGTATCGATAAATTAGTTTTAAGAAGTAAGCTCAATTCAGTAAATTCAAATATGGAGAGAAAAATTCCAACATCATATTATTTATTTATATTATTATTTTACTTTTGCAAAAAGTTCGCTAGTATATTATTATTGTTGCTCATTTTCCTCCAATTAATTATATTTTGAATGTCAAGATATGTAGCGACCCGACCAAAGCAAGTATTTGAAATTTTATGTTTATCAGCATCTGAAATAGAATATAATTATTGGTTTTAATATATTGTGTATATGAGTAGTTTGAAAATTAAAAAAAAAATCCTTTTACATAAAAAGTAATCTAAAGTGTTCCTTCAAATTCTTTATTTGAATATATAAGGAAACATTTGAGAAAAACCATTCTCAGCTTTATTTCCTTTGTTGTTGAAAATATTTTTCTAAGACTTTACATCACCAAATAAAGCATTTGAGTTTCTAAAAATATCTGAAAGAAAACAATCTAATAAGTGAAGAATCACTCTTTTCCCAAACCTCTAAAGTAATTTATCTTCAAAAGGTTTGGAAGTTCGTATTTTTCGGTTTGAAACTCTTTTCTACCAATAGCAACAATAAATAGAAATAACTTTTTTTTTATTTACGTTACTTACAATGTTTGAGGTACAAATATATTAAACTTTTTTTATTGTCTTTATGCGAATAGACTTTTTAAGAAGGAAGACAAACTTTTAGACTATCGATTTATTCTTTTATTCAAAAATAAATAAATAAATAATACCTTGAATTTCTTAAATTTGAACATAATTGAAATCATAATGCTTGTCCTTTGTTATTTAAATCTACAGACATCGTAAGGATTAGTTAAATAATCAAAATTCCTATTCTAATTGAAGACTTATCAGAAAAAGGACAACATAGTTTATTTATACACATCTAAACACATCTAAATTTCTTCATAGATTATGCAATATCGCGTCCTCTCAAATAACCCCACTCGCTCTTTAATCTTAGCTTAGAATAAATCAAGTCTTAACTTACCAACTTAGTTGCATAGAGTGAGACATTTTTCGAATACAGTGGATTCGACTCCTATTACCCGTTACTCAAACCAGGAGTTACATTGAACCAATTTCAACAACAGACGATCAACTACTGCTATTCATTCCAATTAATTAACATATAATCTAACAACTTACTTAAACATTGATCGGATTAACTAATCGGCTAACTATCAGTTTAACTAACATAAACATCTATCGGCTTGACTAATCGGCAGACTATCAGTTTATTAACTGTCATAAACATCTATCGGCTTCTCATTATCACCTGTTCCCCTTATTCCTTTAAATACATCAATATTCTTATATATGACTGTCCTAAATTCAATTCAATATACTTCTTCCTTCATCTACTTTTGCCTAATAACGTTTCCTATGGTTGGAAAGGAGTCGGAATCTTATGGAATCTAAGTTACAAAAAGTCTCCAAAGAGAAGTCTTACTGAAGAGAAAACCGCAAATAGCCCATCGTCACAATATCTCCAGCTGAATATCTTATGAAATTTCACTTTTAATGAGCACTTAAAAGCTAAAACATTCTTAATGTCCTAGGAAATTGTATGAATGGAATTTAAAAAAAGATGTATGATATGATTTAAAAATTATCGAAAGCTCTGATGTTACATTAACATTTAAAATCTTGTTTCTCATTTAATGCCCAAAACGCTATTGAAAACGAATTAAAACATTTTTAACTAAGCACCGAAGCAACACAGTTAATTCAGATTTTTATAGGCATATGTGTGTAATCATTTTACGTTACATAAATATATATAAAAGTCAAATCTACTTATTTAACAAATGTATGATAATTATAAAGAATACAACAAATTCATTTCAAGTTTATTAACAATTTTGGTCCCTTTCGGTTTGTTAACAATTCTGGTTCCTTTACTTATACTGTTCGAATTTGAATGGCCGATGAATTGTTTTGAAAACTGTGTTAATCAAAGAAAAACATAAAGTTAATTTTTTTATGTCCTTTAACTGCCATTAAAGCCTGCTGTTGACAATAACCACCTGATTACTTTTCCGACAGGTTTGCCCAACTAGTCTCGCCTTGGAACAGCAGCGGAGAAAAGGAAGAGGATTTTGTCAAAAACGAATAGCGCATTTCATAAAGAATAAATGCAGTTTTTGGATATAATTAGAATTGTGAAAATCGGGCTGACAAAAAAAAAGTTATGGATGTGGAGGCATTAATATATATATATATATATATATATATATATATATATATATATATATATAATAGTACTAGTATGTGCATACATATGGAGGCTTCCTACTTCATTTTTTGACGTCATTTTTGATTGCGGAGCTGTAAGCAGATTTGAAGAAAAGGAGGGAACGATCTTTTCTCCAGGCACTTGCTTCGCAGATTCTGGACCTGGACATTGGAATGTTAAGTTTTAAAGTTAAGTTTGAAATAAATGAATAGTTCTTTGCCTCTGTCTCTGGTATTTTTTGCCTCTTACAGTTGTTTGTCTATTACACACCTTCTGATAAGAAATTATGAGGAATTGACGGTTTTATCAACTCCCCTTCCCCATAAGCTGGTGACCCGTTGAAGGAACAAGAGTTGACGGCTCCTGGATAGACTAATTGGATGTTCATGAACTTACCGTCAAACTTTGAAGCAAGCTGGAAAGATATGTTGACTGGCGGAAACTCCCTGAGACCTGTGAATTGGTAACGTCCCTATCTATGGTTCGAACCTCTAAGGCAAGAAATTGGTCGGTAAAATTTTTACTTTTTTTTATAGTCCCTTTGAGATGTCAATTTAGCCACATCTGGCTCTTCGGACCTTTACATTCTCTCACTCTCTCAGGTTAAGATGTCGCTTGAAGGTAACGAGGGTACAGATACTAAAAGTGAAGGAACTGTGGGTTCAAATAATGGTTATGATTGAGTTATTGTTAAGGTTCCTAGTTTTTGGCCTCGTAATGTAAAGCTATTTTTAATTCAGCTTGAAGCTAGTCTTAGGTTAGCTGGCATTGCGGTCGAGCAAACTAAATTTGATCATTTGGTTGCATCATTGGACCCTGAAACTCTTTCGCATGCTACGGGTATAGTGTGTGAACCCCTCCCCGTGTCCCCCACTAAAACCCCGCTTACTAGAGCAGTTTGAAGTATCGCAAAACCGGAAAGTTAAAACTCTAATTGAGGATTTAGAATTAGGTGATAGATCCTCTTCCTTATTGCTTAGACAAATGCGAGAGTTGAGTGAAAACCATGTAGACGAATTCTATCTTAAGAACATCTGGATGATGCGTTTATCATCGCAACTTCACGCCGTTTTAGCTGTTAGTTTAGAGAGCCTTAACAAGTTAGCGGAAATAGATGACAAAATCATTGAGTTTTCGCAGAGCAGTATAAACTCTGATGGTAATTCGAGTACTGGCTACGTTAGTCGTCGAGGTAAGCAATTGTTTAAGATGCAACAACAGTTAGATGAACTCTCGAGATTGGTCAGGTCGGGTTCAAGACATGGATCCCCAAAACGTAGGCAAAGTCTATCAATATCTAGAGCTTGAGCTAAGAAACGAGAAGGTTGGCAGTGTTGGTACCATTTTAGGTACCGAGAAAAGGCGAAACGTTGCATATCTCCTTGTGCATTTGAACAAAAAAATTTGAATCACTCACAGGAGTAACGACGACTTCTGTTTTAAGAGGTGAAAGTCGCAGGCTTTTTGTGAATGATGTAAACAATCATACCTGTTTTGTAGTTGATACAGGTAGTGATGTTTCCTGTTATCCTAAATTGTGTATAACTGAAGATAATGGGAAAGTTTATTTCTTTTTATATGCAGCTAATGGTTCTAAAATTGCAACTTTCGGTTCTAAGTTACTGACACTTGATTTAGGTTTAAGGCTTAATTTTCAATGGTCTTTCATTGTCGCTGAAGTTACCAAGCTTATTATTGGTGTGGACTTTCTAGAACATTTTGGTTTACTGGTTAATTCGAGAAAACGCTGTTTGGTTGATCCTTTAAATGATTTAAAAGCTAGGGGCAAAGCTATTTTCCCAGTAGTAAAAACCGTTGTTGGGAATTCCGAATAATTGGATATTTTGCGTAAGTTTAAAGAGATTACACAGTTGAACGTTTCCCCTAAGAATACAATTAAGCACGATACTGTACATTTCATCCCTACTGTTGGATCCCCTGTTTCAGCAAAAGCTCGTTGGTTAAATCCGGCTCAATTCAAAATCGCAAAACAAGAATTCCAGTATATGATGGAGAGAGGTATTTGCAGTCCATCTAAAAGTAATTGGTCAAGTTCCTTGCATAAGGTTCCCAAAGGATCATCAGATTGGAGACCTACGGGAGATTACAGGGCTAATCGTATCACTATACCCGATAAATACCCTATACCTCACATTCAAGATTGTATGTATATATTAAAAGGAAAGAAGGTATTTTCAAAAGTAGATTTGGAACGGGCTTATCACCATATACCTGTGCACCCTCCAGATATACTCAAAATAGCCATTATTACACCTTTCGGACTTTTCGAATCTCCATTTTTATACTTTGGTCTTCGTTCTACCGCGCAGACTTTCTAAAGGTTCATTAATGAGGTTTTGCGAGGACTCGATTATTATTTCTCTTACTTATATGACATCCTAACTGCCAGTGAAAACCATATCGATCACAAAATGTATTTGGAAGAAGTTTTCACATCTTTTAAAAATTATGGTATCGTGTTGAACAAGTCCAAATATGACTTTGGTAAAAACACAATAGATTTTCTGGGGCATACAAGTAATGACAAAGGATGTACTCCTCATAGTGAAAAGGTTCAAGCAATTGTACATTTCTCAAAATACTTTACTATTTCTGACTTGAGTCGGTTTTTAGGTATGGTAAATTATTACCATAGGTTCATTCCAGATATTGCATCTTTTTTGTCACCGTTGAATCTAAATCTCCTTGAGAATCATCGGTGCAAATAAACGTGACAAAAGGGAGGTTCAATTGAATCCGGAAAGGGAGAAAAGCTTTGAGGAGATTAAAAAAGCTACGGCGAATGCAACGCTTTTATACAATCTTTCTGTGGATGCAAAATTAACGCGTTGGTTACAGATTACAGTGATTTTTCTATGGGGGGAGTCCTCCAAGAAATTTCTTTTGATGGTCCTAGACCTCTTGGATTCTTTTCGAAGAAGTTATCATCTGCACAATGTAAGTATTCCACTTACGGCTGAGAATTATTGGCAGCGTATAGTGCCATATAGCATTTTCGACATCTGTTGGAAGCTCGTATTTTTACTTCGTACATAGACCATAAACCTTTAATCTTCGCCTTTTCACAGAAACATGACAAGGCCCCTCCCAGACGAGTGAGACTATTAGATTTTATTTCACTATTTACTACTGACATTCGGTACTTACCAGGTAAGGGTAATGTCGTAGCTGACACTTAGTCTAGTATTAGTGAAATACAGTTTTCCTCATTATCGAATTTGGAGTTATGGTCGAAGTTGCAAGAAAAAGACAAGGAGTTGAAATCAATTTTAGAAGGTAGCACGGAATCCAGTGGTAAGTTGTTAAAAATACAATGGCTCTAAATCGCGATACGCAGATAGTTCTACAGGCGTAAACAGGTTCTATGTTCTTCTTCAGTTAAGACGTAAAGTTTTTAATGAGTTGCTTAAATTGTCGCACTCAGGGATGCGCGCTACTAAACACCTCATAGGATCGAAATATGTTTGGCCGGGTATGAATAAGGATATAGGCGTATGCTGTAAAACTTGCATCGATTGTCAGAAATCTAAAATACAATTGGATACCAAGACCCCTTTGGTGCAATTCTTTGTATCTGACGAGAGGTTCTCTCACGCCCATTTGGACATAATTAAGTTGCCTCTAGTGCGTGGTTATAAATAGTGCCTTACTATGATAGATAGGTTTATAAGGTAGCCTGAAGCATCTCCTATGACCGATATGGAAGCGGAGACTGTAGCTAGAGAGTTTGTGAACTCTTGAGTTTCTCGATTTGGCACGCCTCAGAGGTTTACTTGTGATAGGGGCGGGCAATTTGAATCGGGTCTTTTTGAGTGTTTACCAAAACTTTTTGGTATTCACCTAACTCGTACTGCTTCTTATACCCCACAGTGCAACGGAATGATCGAATGCCTCCACCGACCATTGAAAAAAGCTTTGACTCTCCATCAAGGAGATTGGTTGGATGCACTACCTCTTGTCCGACAGTCTTGAGGGAAGATCTTAACGCCTCGACTGCTGAGTTAGTCTACGGATCAAGTCTTCGTCTTCCTGGTCAACTGTACCTTCCTCTACGTCATGGCACTCAACGAATCTACGTCCCTAAAGATTTGCAAACATGTAGTCATGTCTTCGTCCGACGGCTTCTATTCAAGAAATCATTACAGATGCCATATGAAGGTCCATTCAAGGTGATTCGTCGCCTGCCAAAGGATTTCATCATCCTTATTAAGGGACAAGAGCGTCTTATTGCCATGGATCGGTTAAAACCAGCATTCATTTTGGATGCATCGAATGAACTGTTGGAACAAGAACAAACGGCTTATCGTACAAGATCCGGCAGGAGGGTAAAGTTTCGTCTTCCTTCATGAGACTGGAGGGGGAGTCATGTGGCGGCTTCCTCCGTCATTTTTGACTGCTTAGCTGTAAGCAGATTTGAAGAAAAGGAGGGAACGATCTTTTCTCCAGGCACTTGCTTCGCAGATTCTGGACCTGTGAAGGTCGAGTTTTAAAGTTTGAAGGTTAAGTCTTAATCTTTAGTTAAAGTTAGGAATGTTAAGTTTTAAAGTTAAGTTTGAAATAAATGAATAGTTCTTTGCCTCTGTCTCTCGTACCTTTTGCCTCTTACAGTTGTTTGTCTATAGCACACTTTCTGATAGGAAATTATGGGGAATTGCCGGTTTTATTAACTCCCCTTCCCCATATACATATAAATAATATTTTGTACATTAAACTAATAATTGTATTATGTAAATCTTAATTTACCAAATATTTTCGGATTCAATAATATGCAGTTACGCTATTGACCTTGGGCTATTTCGAATTGTTTAAAATGAGACCTCACCTAATTAAATGAAATGTGATTCGTCCAAGTTAGGTTGAAGGTATTAATTGTAATGCACGGATTAGATAAACTAAATTTATATATTTTGATTGATTAGTTTTATTAATGTAGAACTGGAAGCAGTATGAGGGCTATTGACGACGGACCTTGTAATGTCGATTACGACATCTGAGCTGGCACAACCTTCTCTTAACTTCCACATAAGTCTTTGAGTCTCGACAGATTTAACATGCATCAGCCTCGGCTACTTGGTGAGTCTCTTGTGGCCTCAAGGTTCGAGCCAGCGATTCGACGAAAATTCGATTTTTCGAGTCAACGACCATAACCACTAGTCTACCGCGGTTACTTACATTTTTTTCAACATCAATGAAATAAATAATACAGAGTTAGATATTTTGAAGATAAGCAGTTGGTTCTTGAACTAGTGAAAACGAGACGTCCGTACCAATGTTCCAGATTCGATGAAATAAAGATTCGATGTTCTAGATTCGAGCCCTCAATTATAATTTGTTAACTCTTTCGAGTCTGAGTGAGCGGTAAGTATGGAATTAAATTTATATTCTAAATCATAATTCATATGTGATCAAGTAACGATTAACACAGAGAGAATTGACAGGGATTTTTTTCATTCAATTATTCATAACTTGATTAAAAAGTATTTTTATTATTATTTGTCTTCTCTTTCATTTGTATGTGTAATTTTAGTGCTATACGACACAAGGTGTACAATCTAGTTAAGAGACAGCGAAGAGAATAATAGAGAGGAAGAAAATATTTGAAGAGATTAATAGAGAGGAAGAAAAGATCCGAAGAGATTAATAATGAGGCGTTACAGGCTTAGAAAGAATTTTTAAGAATATAATGTCAAATAAAATCTTTTTGGAATAAATTTCCTCAACAACACTTGAAAGAAAATATTCCGAAGAAATTACTTTGCTACATTCCTTTGAAACAGTCATTTAAAGAGCATCTAAGTTATTAAGATATAGAAAGAAAATTGAAACAGGAAATTCTTTACTATTAAGAAACTGAAAATAACTATAAATAACTGCCTAATGATCAATAACAGTTAAATCACATCCACCTACTTTAAAATTCTTCTTAATGAAAATTGTTACTTAAGAAAGCGCTGATTTCCGTTATAAATAGTTTTTTCCTATAATGGAGATTAACCGTCAGTACATCCATTTGCTCTAAGCTTCGAACAAAATGCCAAAACTAATTCCATTCAAAAGTGACATGCGTATTAAAATTCCGCTATCAACCATGAAATATTTAATGAATTTTTTCTGTTCTCTTTTCTAATGGTTTCCTAAAATAGAATAGTATAAGTGTGAAAATAAAGATTTCCCGAATACTTTACTTTTATTAATTGACATAATTAAAAATTTCTTACTGCCTGGAACTCAGAAATGGAATACTTAAATATTGATTTCAGATAGGGGACTTTTTATGATTCTTTGATGAGTTTAAATTACACACAATATCTTTTTTGCTTTAAATCAGAAATCAAGATTTCTTATTCAGCCTTCTGGTTTCTTGTCGTTAGAAATTATTAATTCATCTTTTAGCTTCAAGGATGGGAGGGAAATTTTCAATTTTTCTAATATATATATATACATATGTATATATATGTGTGTGTGTATCTATATATCAATATATATATACATATATATATATATATATATATATATAGTCTTTAATTTTCTCATAAAACAAAGTAGGTTTCCTGAATTGCATTTCATAGCTTATTTTATATTTCTTACTTCAATAATGAGAAAATTCATTTTTTGATGTGAAGGAGAAAGAGAAAACGTGTTTCAAAAATTATGAAATGAGCACAAAATGTTGAAGCCTTCTTACAAATGCAATCGTTTTTTAAAATTGTTACCTGAAAAAAGTAACTGATTAAGTTATTAGTAGTTAAACTTCTTGTAGAAATATATAGAAGATATATCTCCGACGATTATGTATTTATTATTATTAATTATAGCCTTTCAGGCCACATTTTAAAAGCATATTTTAGATTAATAGCATTGAGATTTTATTTGTTTAGCACTCATAAGTCAACACATTGGTCAGTTGTCAATAGATTTCATAATTTTGAAGCTTGAGCTGGAATCCTAATTTTTTATTTTTCTCATCATATTGTTGTCAAGATGAATTTAACTTGCAACTGTTCCCATTATTTTACTCAAAAATGATTTTGAAATAATATCTAAAACATTGTCGTTTATGATCCTTCATGACCTTCAATATGACCTTCATTCGTCCAAAAAAAAAACATTCACAGTTGATATAGAAACGTCTTTTGTCTTCTGTTATAATTTGATATTTCTTAAAAATAAAATTATTCTGCAATTATTGATAAAATTATTCTGCAAGATGAAGGGACTTTTTTTTTGATTTTGAGTAAACAGAACACTAACGAACAATATAATGCAAATAATAATTAATATGAAAATAAATGTTATGTTTTATTTAAATTAGCCCCACAATGCCCATTAAAATAAATTTTAATTAATGCATTATAGTGAAGCCCCGCTTAAAAGTACCTGTCGTAACGAAGAACTCGCGTAACGTAAAGCAAATAGCAAGATAATCCTTCGCTTAGTGATGGACGTTTTATATAACGAGTAATGAGGAGAGGTGAAGTCTGGATTTTTCGCTCCAGCTACTTAAGTCCTTGTTTATGGCGGAGAGATGGTGTAGTTTATATACTGGGCTTGCTGATATTTCTTGTTTTAACCTGAGTTATGGTCTCACAAGTACTGACCCGGGTCATTGTCTGTTAATCTCTCTGAAAATTCATCCAAGAGACGATAGTTGTGGCTCTTTATGGGGGACTTTTCTTATGTTCGGCGAGGGTTTCTTTTATTCCTTGTATGGACGTTCACGTCAATTTAAAGAAACTTCATCTTAACTTTCTTGTCAATTCGATCTTTCCTTAATTATTCAATATTCCGCCACCAGACCCTATCGCTGTATCATGTCTCATATTAGGTTAGGTGCAAATCTCTAATTCAATCAAATGTTGCCACTACTATTTAAATGAAATACGTACCTTAATGTCACACGTTAAAATTAATAAATAAGCTGTAGATTTAAATTTGACTCTTCTTTTAAGACATAAGACATTTCGAACTCTCCATCAAAATAAACACTTATACATTTAACATTAATTCTTAATGAAAATGACAGTAAATTTAACATTCTGATAATTTAGTCTTCGTATCGCTTGTGATCACACATTTTTCTAAACTTCTGTTTAGTTCATCTGAGCTTGTAGTCAAAAATATTGTATCTTAATCCATCTTTCTATACAGTAAAAGTATTATATCTTTTTATGGCTCCAGCTTTATAATTTTGGACAAGATTATGGTAGCTAGAGTTGAAAAAAATGATATCAATGAGCTTGTGGAAAAGCACAGCAAAGAGTTTTCACCAAAGATTGTATTGACAAATTATTTTATTGCTACTTTGACAAACTCTACACCACATTACTTTACTGAAAGAAAAGTGGCGTAGAGTTTGTCAAAGTAGGAGAAGATAGCAAAGCAAAATTCTTATGGTGCAATAAGAGAAATGCTGAAAATATGAGATATTGTTGTTGCGTAAATAGAGAAGTATCATCCTAATGAAGCAGTGACTAAGCACGCTACAACTTTATTGAATGATAATGATGTGTCACATTTTCACCAAATTTTGAAACAAACAAATGCCTAGGCAGCTTCATAATAAAAAAGAATTATGTATGATTATCATAAATGATAAACTAATTACGAGGACCGTTTTTTTCAAACTCCGATGGACTATTAAAAAAGACAAGAGAATAAAACAAGATGAATTTGTTACCAAAAATAGGTGCAAACATGATTAATTTTCAAAATAATCTCAGCGAAGATTCAGACATTTGTCTTATTGGAGAAGAATCCTTTCGTTCTCTTCTTCGGGGATGATTGCTGCTAATGATATAAGATGGTCTTGCACTTTGTTTCGAAACTCCATTAAGCAATAAACAGCCAATATAAACTTCAA
Organism: Nephila pilipes; assembly: GCA_019974015.1. Taxonomy (NCBI): domain Eukaryota; kingdom Metazoa; phylum Arthropoda; class Arachnida; order Araneae; family Nephilidae; genus Nephila; species Nephila pilipes. Next base: position 24,954 of record BMAW01130367.1, on the reverse strand, counting down.
TAACATCCATATTGAAATTTGTCCCCTTTTCCATAAACTCAAAAAGGAAAACACATTTTGGGTCCCAAATTCCCACTGTCATTACCTTTCTGCTGTTGAAGGCTTGTTTGAACAGACTTGAATTCTTTTCTCCCTTTCATCGTGAACGCTGGTAATTTACGTCCGCCTTCAAATTGTATACACCAGTTACACACACCACCATTATTCATAAAGTTTTCATGTATACTCGACTGATTTTTTTGATGAATTTCGACTGCATTATTCTCTTTTGCTTAAAGAAAATGAATAACAGTACGTAATCCGCACTTGGAGGGAGCATCAGAGGTAGCATCTATATTTGCGTGCCAATAATTATGCTAAAAATGGTGAGATGGCCTCTGTAATAGCAGAGGTTATAGTTAGAGGAATGCTTAATAGCCCCCCAGCGCGTTACTTCTTGCTACTTGTATGATTGCTTAGCAGTTGAATCGGAGGTTGAAAAAATAACCCTCGTATTTCGATTTTTTCCTGCTGTAAATTGAATTGGCAGTCCAGTTAGTTCATTCTGGGATGGAAGAAAAGTTGAGTCTCACTCCTTAACGATGAATATATCATTTTCTTTAAATAGACATTATGTTTTAATTTTTTGAGTATTTCTTTGGTATGAAACGTGCATTATCTTGCTTTACATTAAATTATGTGGAAAAGATTGCTTCACTTGACGAATATTATGTGAAAGATTCTTGAACGAATTAGGTTCGTTAAGTGATGTTCCACTGTACACTGCGAAGATAATTTTAATTTTCATTGAATTCTTCTGAATGCGAATGCACAAATGTATCATATTTCAGTGATGAGAAATTAACATTGAGAGCTAAGTATATTGAAATGAAAATATTTTCTCAAAAGTTATACTCCAAATATATTCATAATACTCTTGTATTCATTGAAGATACAATCAGCTCTTAAACTGAAATGTTTGGGCATGAAAAGCTTTTTATGAGTATATCAAACATAACAGTTTGGAAGGAAAAAAAATTATTTTCATTTATTCATGGTTAAAATCTAAGCCAAGCATCTGATTTTTAATGCAATGTGTAAAATATATCTAATTTAATACATTTATAAAATTCTTATTCTTCAGTTACGTGAGAAACCATATTTCTTATTTTCGATAGTGTTATTTAAGAAAATGAAGGTTTGTAATTAATCACTTGAAATTCTCCAATTAAAAAATCGCCAAGCGAAAACGTTAATACCTTTCATTCAAAATTAATCACAGAATTAATATTATCTCATAGTATTAATGCTGTTTACATCAGCATTTGTAAAGAACATATTTTATTTGTTTTAATATTAGTAGGTTTCACATGCTGATTTAAACTGAAAATTATTGAACCTTTTAGCATTAAAAAAATAATATATACTGAAATTAAAAAACGAAATTATTTCATCTAAAACAGAATATTTTTATCAATCAATTTTTCTTTGCTTCTTTTAAAATCATTCTTACTTAATTTAATAAGCAATTTGCTTCATTTTCCCTAATTAATAATGCGCACTTGAAACCTTTTAACATCTGAGATAATTTCAATTATAAAACAGATATAATTAAGCTTTTAATAATACTTACATTCTTTTATCCTTACACAGATCTTAGAAGTGCAGAGATACACCATTTTTAAACTTCCTTTAACGGGACACTACAGATTTTAATTCTTCTCTAGACATAAAAGAGAAAATTTCTAATTAAGAATTATTTATTTCCATTTCTCCCATTCTATTTTCCACCACAGACTTTTAAGGCCATTAAATTTATTTCAGCAATTTTTCAGTAATTATACTTAGATTAGTCAAGTGTTTGAGGGAGCTATTATGTTTTAAAATTGTGAGTTGGTTCTTGTTTTAAGTAGTTTTTGAACCTTTGCAGTTCCAAGAAGTTTTGAATGCTTTTAGAAATGGCTTTCGTATAAATAAACAGTGATTAATGCATATACTTAAAATTAAAGCTCTACTGTGTCGCCAGAAAAATGGTAGTAATAACTGAAAAATGGAGATACATAAAAATGCCTGAAATACAATAATATTTATAAACATAGGAAGGTAAATATAACACGAGAGCTATTTATGATTTTTTTAAATACCTAATAATTTTATATCTAAATTTTATTCTGAGACTCAGTAGCAACTGCACTATATTTTTGTTTAACAGGAAGCAATAAACATTCACACACACATATGAATAAAAGGTATTACAAATGTAAATCCCGCAAAGTCACCGAATACGGAATCAGAATAATGTAAAAAGGCACATGTACTTATTATTTAAAATACACTGTTATACATATAAATACTTTCAAAATTTACTCTGGAGACTTCAGAATATGTCTTGGAGAATCTAGTTTTGTCGCCAAATTTTGCGACATTTTGCGATTTTATTTGTCTCCAAGATTGTAACAAAAATCATCTTTACTTATTACTGCCTGGAGTATTCTCTCCTTTTCTGTTCCACCATTATTCCGGTAATAATAACTTTTCAGTAGGGAAAAGTACAATTTTTTCGAAAAGATATAGTTGGGTCCATGGTTACTAATCCAAAAGCTAAGCGAACCTTGAATTATACAATAGTAATATAAGCTGAGCGAAAAATCATACAGACATTTGTCAAACAGGTATTTTCCGCTGACCTACTTCTGGTCTGACCATTCATTGGATATTATCAACGTTATCCGCAAAATGACGAAGTTTGTTTTAATTTTTTTAATCCATCTACCTATTCAAGTAGATTTTCTATAATAAATTTTGCTAATCTTATCACTTTTGGAGTTCTTCCGATAACATGAGTATTTCCTTGATCATATTAGACTTGTGTTTCCGCTTACATTCTTTTGAAATTATTTTTCGTCGTTACGGAAATCATTCATTGAAGAACAACTTTTTATAACTCTTAAAATATGACTGATAAAAATGGTTGAACATACAGCTACAAGATCTTGAAAATAATATCATATTAAAAACATTCTGATCCAGAACATTTCACTTTCCGAGAAATTATCGTTCGTATCATGAAAAAATAATAATAATAAAAAAGAGGTATTGTTGTCTTCTCCTAAAAGGAAGTCGTTATAATTCCGAACAAAAAAGTGATCTGCATTTCTGAAAATGAAAAAATAAGAATTATCACAAGCGATTGCTTATCTTTGGAGTCTTGACAAACAACGTGTTAACGATGTCCAATTGTATTAGGAAAAAGAAAATTATAATACTTTATAACTGCATTTTTAAAAATGCTAATAAAAATTTTTAGGAAAATATACTGATTTATAAAGGGAAATTTATATCAATTGAGAGTAGGGAAATATGTAAATATTTCATAATTAACATCATTTCCTTCAGTAACACTATATTTATGTGATATAAGCAATTAAATGCAATAAATAAAAGTTAATTTTTCAGCTCCATCAATAAAAGTCAGCAAGCAACTACAAATTTGTCACTATTAATTTATGAGTATTAATAAAAATATTTCATAAATTGTAAAAATTATTTATCCTTTATATCCGCAATAAATAATAATAACAGATTTTTTTTAAAAACACTGTGTTACAATTCTTTTAAGAATTTTAAGTATCATCTTTAGCAGGAATTTTAATATCATTTTTCAGTTAATCATGTTCAGTTAATAATATCAGTTTTAATGTTTATAAATATTAATAAACATACATGTCAATTGCATAAAAAAAATTAAAATAAATTTTATATAAAAAAAACAACACGGGAATTTTATCAGTGATCTTAATTTACTCAGAAATATGCTATTTAACAAAATGTCTATGTAAAATAAATTTTAAAAATCTGCAAGAAAATCCTACTATGCAATGAAATCATAAATTATGATCAATTACCTTTGATTACCTTTTTTTTCCTAACGTTTCATAAGAACATCTGTCCTCTCAATAGCATTCGGAATTTTTCGTCTTCCAATAATTGTTATTTTTAACTTAAAAAGAAATAAACCATTTTTATAACGAATTATATTTTGACTTTGTAACAAAAATCTTGTCTGAAGTACCTGAATTTACTAGGATTGATCATTTACACTCAAAAATTTTTCTAAAATGTAATATTACATAAAATATCGCATTAACAATTTTTATACACATCAGAAAATTGTAAATGTTAACTTTTTATGCATTTCAGTCCTAAATTATTTGCAAAAAATAAAATGGCATATCCAAGTAAAAAAATGTGAAACGAAAGTATATACATTTCCTATTTTTAGAGTATTATTTCATATTTAGTAAAGTATTGTTCTATTTGTGCAAATATATATATATATATATATATATATATATATATATATATATATTGTTACGATTTTGGTATTTAAAATGTGTTTATAATGTTAAATTATGTCAAAATTACTATTCTGCTTGAAAATAGTGCAGGATTAACGTTTATTGCATGTAAACATGTGAATTAGATCAATTGTTATGGGACCTTGTAAATAACATGGAGCTCTTTGGGTATCTCGCCAAGTTGGCGAGATATCGTTTAGTTGGCGACAGTTATAGCTATTTTGTCGCCAAATTTTGCGACACTTGGTGACAAATTTGGTGATGTTTGACGACTTTCGGTTCTCTTATTTTCTGGAATGTTCTACCACTTTCGCCGTGTCTATATAAGGCATACTGAAATGCAACATGGGTTGAACTCGCCGAAGTATTAACCCTGATACCTGGTATACTTACACTCCTCCCTAAAATTAAAAATGCTAAATCTAACGAAAACAAAAAATTCGCAATCCTAGAAGCCATAATGAATAACGATGATTAATAGCCCTAACCTTAATTTTAACTCCCTGTGTCTTAGGATATGTTCATGGAACGCTAATGGCGTTAAATCCAAAGTAGTAGAGCTCACCGAATTCATCATAAAATTCTCACCCGACTTAATCCTTATACAGGAAACCCACCTCAAAACCAACCAAAACTTCTATATTCAAAACTATACAGTATATAGGAATGATCGCATCACTGAGGAAGCTGCTTCCGGTGGAACCATGATTTTAATTAAAAGAAACTTGAAACATCACTCCCTGCCTACCACACCACACCAATGGGTCGACTCAACTACAATAGTTCTCACCCCTCCAAACCAAAACCCCATCACTATCTCTTCAATCTATGTACCCCCAAGCTCCGACCCCCACCTTTTCACAATAGACTTAGAAAACTTAATACAAACTAATAGCAATTGCATTCTTTTTGGAGACTTCAACGCACACCATCTCAACTGGAACTGTAATAAAAACAACACCCGAGGAAATCAACTAAATCACTTTGCCAATCAACTCGATCTAAAAATACTTTTCCCCCCACTCTCACACTTTTTGGTCATAACTCATATTCCACAATTGACATAGCCCTCCTCAGAGAATTTCAACATCCCTTCAAAATTTTTTCCATACCCGAACTCAGCTCAGACCACAACCCAGTCTTAATAGAATTCACATACAACATCCCATATGAAATCAACAACAGATCCACATACACATGTTGGTCAGCTTTCTCGTGTCACCTACATGAAACCACAAATTTCTTAAAAATTGCAAATATCAATAACACCCAACAACTTGAAAATAACATACACACCCTTACTGATAACATAATTAACTCACATAAACACGCCTCCAAATCAGTCAAACGCACTAGTCAAACCTTCACACCCTCCCATATCAAAGATCTAATTAAAACAAAAAACAACCCCAGAAAACAATACCAACACTCTCTCAATCCATACATAAAAACACAAATTAACAGACTACAAAATAAAATCAAAAGAGAAGTACAAAAATTTTCACAACAAACATGGAACCACAAAGTTGAAAATCTTAACATTTAAGACAACTCCCTCTGGAATTTCACAAAATTTTTTAAAAATAAAAGATCACAAATCCCCACACTCAACACTCAAAATGGAACTGCCATAACAAATGAACAAAAATCAGAAACACTAGCTGACCAACTAGAACAAAACTTCCAAAACAACCCATCCTGTGACCCAACTTTTGATTCTAATGTTACACACACTATTCAAAATTACCTCTCCTCCCCCCTCCACATGAAGTCTCCACTCCCACCACTCCACAAGACATAATAGATTTTATCAAAAAGCTAAAAAACAAAAAAGCCCCTGGAAAAGATACAATAACGAACAAAATGCTAAAAAACCTACCAATCAAAATTATTTTCCTACTAACCATTATCATTAATAAAATCTTAATTTTTAACCATTTTCCCAAAATTTGGAAAACAGCTATTATCTTCCCCATCTTAAAACCAGGAAAAAATGCTCATCTCCCAGATAACTACCGTCCCATTTCTCTCCTTTCTACACTAGGAAAACTAACAGAATCCATAATCCTAGATAAACTTAAACTTTTCCTAACGGCAAATAATCTTAACAACCCTAACCAATATGGCTTCACCTCAAAACTTTCTACTCTTCACCCCTTACTAAAACTCACGGAAATCATCACCTCAGGATTCACCAAAAAACAATCCACCGGAGTAGTCTTCCTTGATATTGCCAAAGCTTTCGATCGAGTTTGGCTCGATGGGTTAACACAGGGGTCTCCAAACTTTCCAGCCTTAGGGCCATATTGACTACACCAGTATAATCCAAGGGTACTATTTTGCCTGATACCCCTTGCTGCGGGAGGGAATAAGTTTAATGCCTCTAGCGACGGGGACGATACTCATTTAATTTCTGCCAGATGCCTCTAGCGACGGGGAAGCTGATGTATTTTCCGTATCGTATGGGTATCCGTTATAATGGGGTACCCGCATCGTATCGCCATAGTAATCATTGATTACAAAAGTAACGAAATACACAAGTAATCATTGATTACTTTTTTCTTCAGTAATCGTTACTTCGGTTCCTAACGAGTAACGAGTACTCAAGTAACGAATGAGTATTTTTTTTACATGAAAAAAAAAGTCCGAAAAAGTACGCCACGTTTAAAAAAGGCTGCAAATCGGACTAAAGTCCGCAAAACGGCAACACTGCATATTATTAATTTTCCTGTCATTATCTGTAATTTCTAGATTAGTCGTAGAGTACGAGCGAGCCATGAGGAGTAACGTGACAGGACATCTGGTGGACACAAGCGGAAATAGGTAGTACCTTCTATCGCTAACAGATGGCTCTAATAGCACTTACAGAATAATCTCGTTGGTTCGAGAAAGTTCTGGTGTCTTCCACTCACTTCTAGATGGCAGTAAGTGGAATATATAAGAAGACTAGTGGCGCAACCACAAGTCAGTTCCTATGACACTGCTGTGAAATAAAATAGTGCGTACCTCCTTAAAACGTGTTTAAGTTTAAGACATCTTTGTAACAATATTTTGATTTGAATTGTTGCTTTTGTGTGTGATTTAGTAGAATGGAAAAGAAGCGAAAAATTGATAGTGAATGCAGAAAATTCAAAGATCAGTGGAACATTCAGTATTTCGTAATTGAGTCCAGTAACAAGGCGCTATGTTTGATTTGCAATGAAAGCATAACCGTTCTCAAAGAATATAACATTAAACGTCATTATGAAGCAAAACATTTTCAAAATTACTCAAAATATACAGGAAGTTTGCGGACAGAAAAATTCGAAGCTATGAAGCTCGGATTGAAATCGCAGCAATCTTTATTTACAAAACTGAACAAGAGGCTGCAACTCATGCCAGCTTTCATGTGGCTCTTGAAATTGCAAAACGTGGAAAACCATTCACCGATGGAGAAATGGTCAAAGAATGCATAATCGCAGTAGCCGAAGAAATGTGCCCTGAAAAGGTAAATTTATTAAAAACTGTCAGTATGTCAGCAAACACTGTGGCTCGAAGGGTAGAAGACATCGCTGAAAATATATCCTCTCAACTGTTCAACAAAAATGGACATGTTGAGTGGTTTTCTTTGGCCTTGGATGAGTCAACGGATGTGTCAGATACTGCTCAGGTGTTGATTTATATTCGAGGAGTAGATAAAAGCTATGAAGTGCATGAAGAACTTCTTGATATGTATAGTATTCATGGCACAACTACTGGTTCAGATATTTTTAAAGGAGTTGAAAAGGCCATTAACCAAAAGAACCTTCGATGGAAAAACTTGAAATGCATTACAACTGATGGAGGCAAAAACATGAGTGGGAAAGATAAAGGAGTGGTCGCTCTTGTGTCAAAGGCTGTAGAAAATGACGGTGGTTCAAAACCAATAGTCTTACATTGTATCATTCATCAACAGTCTTTGTGCGGAATATGTTTGGATATGTCTGAAGTTCTGAAACCAGTCATATCAACTGTTAATTTTATCAGATCTTTTGGGCTGAATCACCGACAATTCGTGCAATTTATTGAAGAGATTGGAGAAAATGACTTACCTTATCATACTGCCGTACGTTGGCTTAGTTGTGGGAAAGTCCTTCAGCGCTTTTTTGAACTTCGAGCAGTGATCGAAATTTTTTTGAATGAAAAGCATCGCCCTCTTACTGAATTGCAAAACAACGCATGACTGTGGAAGTTAGCATTCTATGTTGATTTGACAAAACATGTGAACGAACTGAATTTGAGATTGCAAGGAGAAAACCAGCATCTTCCTGATTTATACACTAATATCAAATCATTTCGGAAGAAATTGATACTGTTTCAATCACAACTACGAAGTAAATGTTTTTCACATTTTAAAACATGTGAAATATTCAGCCACACCACTGAGACCGAGTTTCCTATCGATTTTGCAATCGAAACTTTGAGTGCTTTGAAAATAAATTTTGATACTCGTTTCTCGGACTTTGATGCCATTGCGAATCAAATTAAGATTTTTCAGAATCCTTTTGATACTGACATTGAAACCCTAGCCCCGGAACTTCAAATGGAAATGATTGATCTACAGTGCAGTGATATAATTAAGAACAAATATCAAAACTTATCTTTGTTGGAATTTTATAAGTGTCTTCCACTGACACAATTTGATAATTTGCATAAATTTGCTCGTGGGCTGTTTTCTGTTTTTGGTACTACTTATTTGTGTGAGAAGACCTTTTCCAAAATGAAGTACACAAAAAATGTTTACAGATCTAAATTAACTGATGAGCATCTTAAATCTCTTTTAATAATTGGTACAAGTAAAATTAGTCCACAACTACAAACTATTGTCAGTGGAAAATCTCAATTACATAAATCTCATTAGTATTTCATATGTCATTATGCTTGTTATAAGTTATTTTTTCATTTAAAATGTATAAAATGTTAGTTGGATTCATTTCAATAATTTGTTAGTTAGTATATAGTAACCTACAACAATGTTATGAGTAGTTAGCCCATGACCATATCAATGTAGATGTCATATTAATAATTATTCAACATAAAAATAGATTACTTCAGTAAACTAAATTTAATTTGCTATAAAAAATAAATATGTTCTCTAGAAGGAGTTTTCTTTCAAGTATGCTAGCTCTCCGCGGGCCGGACAAAATCTGTCCGCGGGCCGGATGTGGCCCTCGGGCCGTAGTTTGGAGACCCCTGGGTTAACATATAAAATGATTCAAAATAATTTCCCAACCCCCCTCATCCTTCTCATCCACTCATACTGCAATGATCGTTTTTTCCAGGTCAGAATTAATGACACTCTATCCACCCCACGCAAAATAAACTCAGGAGTAGCTCAAGGAAGTTTAATCGGTCCATTTCTTTTTAATTTCTACTTAAATGATATTCCAAATTATTCCCTGACAACACTAAATATGTACGCTGATGATACTGCAATAGTTGCAAAATTTAAAAATCCCAAAACAGTTACTTTTGCCCTAAATAAACACCTTGAGCTACTCCAAACATATTTCAGTAAATGGAAAATCAAAGTAAATGTAGACAAGACTCAAGCTGTAATATTTACCAAAAGAAAATTAATCCCACCCCCACCCACCTTTTTTCAAAAACAAATCCCATGGGACACACACGCAAAATATTTAGGCCTTACTTTCGATAAACATCTGACCTGGAAAAAACATATCCTAAACACAAGAGAAAAATTCCGTAAATTATCCCACAAAGTTTACCCCCTTATTAACAGAAAATCAAAAATGAACCTACAAAACAAATTACTTATTTTCACAGCTACCATGCGTCCAATCATCAGCTATGCCAGCCCAATATGGGCATATTGTGCAAAATCAAACCTCAACATATTAGAAATATCCCAAAGCTCTACTATCAGGATGATCGTCAGAGCCTCCATGTACATGAAAAACAAAGACATTTATAAAGCACTGCAAATAACCACCTTTAAACAACATGTTCAAAAACTTGCCGCAAATTTCTTTAATTCACTTTCAAATATTAATAACCCAAATATTCAAAATCTAGAAGATTATCAACTACACCCACATACGAAAAGACCCAGGAAAATTCTATTAGATTATAACCCACCTTAAACTTAATTTTAGCTTTTAATATTCAACAGCACTACCACCATTAACAAACTCCACCCATCACATATATATAGTAACTTACACACAATCGCTGGCAGCCAATAGCAGCATCGCATCTACTCCCCAGTCAACCAATCCAAAAACAAAATCTCATCTTCAATCTCTCAGCTCAGCTTTTCTCCGACTCTCGGTTCTTCATTTCCACTGAAGTTCCTTCCACTTCAATAGATGGCGCCATACTTCCTCCAACTTCATTCTACTATTTCTCAAAGACCCTCCAATAGAATATCAAGATATTTTCGACACTTCAACCTAGGAAGCACATCTCCAACATGAAAAATCCATCCTCCCAATGTATCATTTAAATACCAGATTTGGGCTGGTGGAGCGCTCCGCGCTCCGGGCGCCCATTGAATTTCAACGCGAACGTCAACATGGGTTGTTATTCAGATTGCTTGAAGCTCAGACGCGCCCGCAGCCTCTGTTACTTTACGGGTGATTCCGTTGTGATTTATGCCGAAGAGAGTACGAAAGCCTACGGCTTTGAATTTGATCTATTCCCCGCTGGATCAGTACATTGCGTTGTGTTACTGTTGTGTTGTATTACTGTGACTTCGGCTGTTCTTATGCCTTTCTGAACATTGTATTCTTCATTGGGCTGATAATAAAGAACTGTTTTATCGCTGTCCTGATTAAAGTCTATTCAATCCCTGAACCCAACAGTGAAATTCGTTACAATATATTAAAACAAGGTCATTCAGGACACAGGAAAAAAAAGAATTTCTTTACGGATGAAAGCAAATCATTTGTGATTGGTTATGTAAAAATAATCCTATCCAATTTTGTGAACAATTCCTTATAAAAGAGAGATTTTATTTACGTACCAAACAGATAAAAATATCATATTCCTTATACATATATTTTATCTCTTAATGTTTATATTTATCTTCTTTGTTTCTTGTTTACTTAACGTTACAGATACTAATATACAAAAGTTCTTTACAAATTTTCAAATACATTATCTAATTTATTATCTCATGATATGTGTTTTCAAAATTACAGAGAAAGCGTAGAACAACAGCAAAGTTCTTAAATGATTCTGTATTAAACAACTCCTTTCTTTCTTGTTCAATTACGTTTATAGATGATCAGTCATCGATGTTATGGTTTGAGCAAGTGAATATCTTTAATTTACTAGAATTTCGCTCTATACCTGAAAATAATCGCTGAATAAAATAAAAAAAAATAGTTTAATATAAGATAAAAGAAGGCTCTAGAAAGATCTCGCATGAAAATGTTTCTTCCTTATATTTTGAACCATACACACCACAGATTAATTGTTAAATTTGAGCTCAAACATAAAATGACATCGTAATAAATTTTCCTCTGGGTGATTCATTAGAAATATTCAGCGAATGCAAAATATTGTTTTATTTTTTTAAATGATTTTTCATGAAAATTAATTATTCATGTTAATTATTTATTAATGGAACATTTTATGAAATTTCTTGTTTTTGTAAAGCAATTTTATACAAACACGTATAATTTTTATTCTTTATATTAAACTTGTAAATAGTGCAATAAAAATGACATTTGATGAAATTCTTTCTAATGAGAACATGAAAATTTAAGTAGCTGTAATTCTTACTGAAAGATGATTACTGAAATATTTAGTTCGCAGCAGCCATGTGATCATGGTTGCGAACTCGCAGCCGTTGTTGCTTCCATCGTATCGTGGGTTCAAATCCTAATGCCACAAAAGACCCTAATGCCGCAGAGCTGATGCACGTGAAATATTCAGTGACTTCATGTCCCTCATTGATGAGGTATGGAAGTTTGGATAGGAGGTGTCAACTCAGGCGTTTCATTACTTGATCGAAGTTTAAAATTACGAGGTCTGTTGCTGATGTCATCCGTGTTGTTTCTAAGAAAATGCAACGTTAAAGAACAATCAATCTTAAACTATTTAAAGTACATCTTGATGATTTGTTAGGATCTTCTGAATTACATTTCAGTGGAAGAAATCTTTAGGTAAAATTTCTCCTTTAAATGAAAGAATTAGTATTTTTTTCATATTTTGTGTCTACCTGTTGGTGAAGATGGTCAAACATTTTCCTTAGATAAAAGAGAGCTATGTTAATATTTGTTACGATGAAAAAAATTATGTCTTAATTTCTATGATTATAAAAGTGTTTTCTGAAATTTAAAATAATTTTTTTCTTATATTAGTGTTTTTTTCCTTTTGAGTCCATTCAATAATATATTTAGCGACATGTTCCCTCATATTTTATCTGGTGCAGAACTAAAAAATGAGAAAAATGAAATCTGACAAGCAACACGGCTCAGATATATTGATTGTATGCTATCGACTTCAAATATTTTACAGACCCTAAAAAACAACGACAAGCATTCTGCGATTTTGATAAATATTCGCAATCTATCGAAGGCGGTTTTTCCGAAGACGCCAAAACCATCTGTTGAAGGGTGAAAAAATAAAAAACAACAACAAGAAACCAGAGACTGTTTGATTGGCAGAAGAATATAACCGCATTTCGTTGCCATTTCATCGGAAGACAACATTTGGAGAAGGAAATTAAAAGATTGTTGCTCATTGTAGGCTTCGTATTATGTAAAGATCAAATTTTTTTATGTCTGGGTATGTATTTGACGACTCTGAATTTCAAATTATCAGTGGGTTTATTATTTATTTCAAAGAGTTCATAGAAGATTACAGCTTGGAACCGTTAAACATTAGATCATTAAAAATAATTTTTTACTACTTTTGAGTCTAATGTAATTGAGGCCGCGGTAGCCTAATGGTGGTAGCCATGACTTCAGTGGGCTTCAGATGCCACTTAAGACTCACCGTGGACCAAGTTTGATGAATGTTAAATCTATAGAGGCTCCAACCCCTCCCATGCCATGGTGTGGAAGTTTGAAAGGGAGGTGCCAGCTAGGATGTCATCCTCGTCATGTAACGCAGGATCAAAAACGGAGGACCAATGGCACTGGTGTTGCTTTTTAGTGAAACGTAAAAAAACAGTCAATCTAAGGTGATTGACTAATTACTATTACATCTTAATTATTTACGATATGATGCATTATCGGTAAGCTATTACGAATTATATTGACTTATTGGACATGTAATTTATGCATGAAGTCAAAACCATTTCTTCTTATGAAAATATCTTGGAAAAAAAAGGAACACAGCTACATATTTCATTTATGCCTTACCTAACAAGGTAACAAGCAAGCGATTATTCATTTATTATTCATTCTTAAGTTTACCAATTTAGATGACGTATGCTTGAGGTAAAAAAAAATACGTATATTTTTACAAATATTATTCCAAAAATTTAAAAGCTTGATTATTGTGTTCAGCAATTGTGTCAACAAACAAGCACCCCCCCCACACGCACACACACACATATATGAGGGTGGTTCAAAAAGTACTTGTATTTGAAGACAGATGGTATCATTAAGGTAAAATGTTGCTGCCATTGAGTGAAGCCCTCTGTTAACGAAGCCGATACGAATTTTACATTCATTCATAAGTTATTTTTGATTTGGTAGTCCTTTGATACTAAATCAAAATTTAATTGCTGCCTTGCCTCGTTTTTGAAGTCATTTTGCATCAAGTTGACACTATTGGTGAGATCTGAATTCCTCATTATACACCAGAAACCAAGAAAAATCAAAACTTTGGTTTGTTTCTGGTGAATCATTTTCAAAAAGGCGAATATAGTCTCATTGACAAGAAAAGTTATTACGAAGAAATTTTTTTGCGTCGTGATCATACAAACGAGTAACACTGAGATTTAGACAGCAGTTTAGTGAGTCATTAGGCTTACAGCAAACAATCCCATTTCGATGCTACGAGCACCATCTCATGGATTTTCAAAGTACTTATAAGGCGAATCTTGCATATATATATATATATATATATATATATATATATACTCAGGAAGATAGAAAATAAACGCTGCAAAAAGGGAACTTTGGATTGAATTGAAATTCAATGCGCATAATGATACTTCAGTATCACGCTTCAGTGCAACTTGAAAATCGCGTCGGACCGCATCCTGCAGCAATACATACCGCCGTTGTTGTCTTGAATCATATGGGCTCACAAATATTGAACAGCCACCCCAAATCAAGTACAGAGCGACATGACGGGTTCCACAAATGCTCAACAGGGGACAAGTTCAGGGAATGGTCCGGCCATGGTAGAATCTGAACATGACGTATAAAGTTTTGAGCTACTCAAGCTGTATGAAGACGAGCATTATCTTGCTAAAATTGCCCCTTGACGATCACATGGGAAATGTTTCATGTGAAGTCGAAGAATGTCATCAAAATAACGCTAACCCGTTAATCTTCGGCGCAACCTAATAAGACAGGACTGGCTATCAGAGGCTATGTCTCCCCAGACCATTACGCCTGCTGTGTAATTAGGTAATATATTGCGCAACAGCGTGAGTGGAATTGTAACGTTCACCAGGGCGCTTTCACACACACACACGGCGATTATTTGGTGTTTAAAAACTAACTGAGACTTATCACTAAATACTAGGTTTAGTCAATCTGAGGCATTCCACGTCATTCTAGTTTGGTACCACTGTAAACGGAGTCACCGATGTTTCGATGTCAAAGACATTACACGGAAAGGGTGCTTGAATTACAGATTCGCTTCCGCTAAGCGTTCGAAAATCGTTTGAGGAATAACGGGCATTCCTATATCTGTATCTTGGAAGAAACACTGATTGTTAAACGAACGCTTGCTGCACAATCCTCTCACCTCGTCGTCTTCCTGTTCACTCAAGATCCGGTTCTCCGCACTTAGGTATCATCTCGTGTCCTCTGTCTCAGCATTTTCAGACGGGTCCCACCGAATAATCGACGTGGCAAACAACACGACTCGTCGACCAGCCTGTGGTTTCATGCCGAGTGTCAGAGCCTTCTCAAACTCGATTAATATGCGAAATGTCTTCTCACACGTCTACCTGGCATTCTTCACTTATTAAAGTCCTCCTAAAGTAGAAATGTGATCTTTACATTTATGAATCTTCCAATATGTGCTGCTTTGTATAGGACCCACTTCCTGATTGCTGCACCACTGCAGAATGTGTGGTCATGAACATTGGCACGAAACTTGGGTCATTTTCATATCGGACATCAATAAAATACGTTGCAAAGTAAGTCTCAGGATTGTAGCTCACGTTCTACTTGATGAGCTACTTTCAATGTTTTAGAGTATGTTAATAAAATTATTTATTTTGAGTGATTATTTTGAGAAAATATGAGCTTCATACATGCAAATCTTAGGAACATTTTATTTAAACTGCAGGTGGCAACAAAGCAATATAACCATCTTTCACAGAGCGAAATAGCTAAAGATACTTATTTTTCAATCAAAGTTATAATGCTCTAATTTTTAATATTGTCACGTGAAAAGTTTCGACTTTGCTGTCTTTCCTAATATGATCAGACAGATAGTTAACAATCAATGTGAGAATATGCTATGCAGTAATGCAATATCAGTAGAAGTGATCATGACGACCAATTTGTTGGTCAAATGTCACTAAGTTGCTAAATTAAACGACCAAACTAGGTGTTAATAGACAAATATAGAAGTCTCTAAAACATTTTCTGAGTATATATATATATATATATATATATATATATATATATATAGTAGGCTCTGAGGGTATGAATTAGTGTGTGTAGAGTATAAGTGCCTCCAGATGTTTTGTGATTAAGTATTTTGAAGTGCTGCATTCCATCGTGTGAGTTATGAATTTTTCTAAAGTGAATTTATGTATTTCTGTTAATTATTTGCTATATAGAGGAAGCTACTATTTTTACCAGAGACTCTCGAAAACATTTTAGGTTTTTTACCGAAAAAGCCTGCTTATCCATTGCTTTTCATGCATTGAAATGTCGATCAACATTGTGAACTAATGTATCAGCCAAAATTTAGCACATTGTTTGTAATAGCGATGGAATTTTTTTCTAAATTAGCCTATATATCTGAAATTTCAAAAAGTAAACTGAGCACATATCAATAAAAACATTTTAATTCATCTATATAAATTGTGTTTTATTTCTTTTATATTTTTTTTAAAAATAGAAAATAAAAATGAAAAGAATTAAATTTATTTGATAAATTTAATTAAGCATTAGTTATATGTTACATATGGTTAAGTTAAGATAAATTATATTTGATTAAATGAAGGTAATATGATTCTTTATCATTCAGAAAAATTCATCAAAACTTTTATAATTAAATTTAACATAATAAAAGGACAATATTACTATTGACAATTAAATAAATGCTACCTATTATTCAAAAATTAATTGATATCATTATTATAATGTTAACAATGAGAAAAATTGTTCGAAAAAGTATACTATGCAGTATTTTCTCTTTAAATATTCGAAAGAATGTAATTCACATTTATTATACAACAATACATGCTAAATATTGCAGCAAAACAACAACCAAAATAGTAAACAATAAAACTCAAAAAAGATTGTTCATTTTAAAGTATTTTATTACTGATTAAACTGCGTTTTGAATATTGTGTGAATTTATTGCTTTTTTTTTGAGTTGTTTGATAAAGTCAAAGTTATTGATATTGCAATGGCTATTGCTTTCGTTTCGGAGATCGTGATTTACGTGATCTCTTGCTTCGTGGTTGGTTTTATGCGAGGTTTTGTGCCATCTTTCATTGAGATATTTGCATGTGTTTTCCTGAACGAAATGATTAAACTCTTCTTCAAATGGTATTATGGCAATGGGGCTCAAACGCAAATTATGCTCATTCCAGAGCAATGTTATAACATGACTGAAGAAGAAATTGAGAAAAATGGAATACCTATTGTATATTCTCTCATGATTCTTAAGATATGTGAAGGACTTGATATTAAAGTCCAATTATCTCCAGTAGAAATAAGAGATACTTGGTCTAAAAAAATTAAGAAAACGAACAAATGTATTCCGATTGTGCGATCAGAAATGATTTTTAAGATTTGTAATGCCCTGAACCTTCCAGCTAAGTTAGAGCTGAATGAGGGCTGGAACATCGAGGATGGAGTACAAACAAAAAAATCGAGCCGCAGCAAAGCTCCTCTCGTTGTAAATGCTGCAACAGTTTATAAAATCTGCCTAGCCTTAGGACTGCCTGTTCAATTAAATGAAGAGGCGTTGAATGCAACAGCTTAAATGAGGAATGGCAAAAGATATTTGCCCCGAAAAAGTAGTTCCTCCAGTGAAATATCTAACTGAATTCAAAATATATAAGACCTTAAACATCGAAATAACACTTGTTGTCGCCTATAGAAACATTTATATAACTTGAAGTATTTGAAAAAAATAAATATTACTTCAACGCATACTTTTTTATGAAGCAAATCTTTGGATAGAGCATGGCTATCTACGACAATTTAACTTACTTATCTATAATCTTTCTATTTTTTTGAACGAGCTTAAGAATATCTGGACATTATTTATGTTCTTTTTTTTTAATTACTTGGGTTTTCTTGAAAATAAAGCAATTGAAAGAACGCCTATTAGCCAAACAGACAATTATGATTATTCAACGTTTTAGAACGAAATGTGTAAAAAAATGATATTCCTGACTGACTTTGAATACAATTTTCTTGTAAATATAAGAACATGAAAATGTTGTTAAAGGTGCTTGAAGAATTTGAAGAAAGATAAACATACGATCCTTATCTATTGTTGCATTACGGGTCGCATATCAAATAAAAATTTATCGGGACAATATGATGTCTACTCCTTTTAGTGTAAAACATACTATGAGTTGCTGACCGAAAAGTTTCCGAAATTGAAAGTTTTCTTTCTTATGAAAGTCTGAGAAAAAATGAAGTTGTAGATGTTTGAAGCTATGCAAAATGCGCACTCAGGAATAGATGTATCAATGAAGGATTCAGAACAGAATTATATATATATATATTATGCTGAAGCATATAAATTGAAATTTATTATAGATTTTGCAGTTCTCCCTAGATATTGTAAGCTCAATTTGAAAAAAAATGGTTGGTTAAATTAGCCATTCAAACAAAGTAGCAAAATAACTACTGAATTAATGTTTTCCGAAGGATTTATTCTGTTAGTGACCGAGCTCGGTATTTCAAGGAAAATACTCCGTATAGAGTGTAGGAGTCTCCAACAATTTAGGGATAAATTTCACTTGTAGCAAAGTCGAAGACAAAATCGGAAGTATCAAAAGCTATGAAATTTGTATGAAGATTCAAAGGTCATTGAAAGAATAAAAGATGAGAAGAAAAGTGCTGATCAATTGTATGGGAAAATGTTAATACACTCATATAAGTGAAGTTTTTAATTAGGGCAAATTGATTATAAGATATAACCATAAAAGTGAAAATGTTTAATGAATTGACTTAAATATTGAATCTATAGAATTGTGATGAATTTGGTAGTTATATTTTTACAGTATAAGTGATTTAACTTTGAAATCAATCGGATAAAGAAAGAATAAACTTACGTATTACAAGAAAAGAATCTTTAAAATCGATCAGATATGAATGTTTTATAATTAATTTACTCTAATTAAGACAAATACATTTTCAGACAATTACTTCTCATATAAAGGATTCTGATATCTTCAAGAACATGGTACCGACTCGACGTTCTATAATTAATGAATAGAATTACCTCTAATTAGTTAAATGATAAAATTTGAGTACAGAATTTGAATGCAAGAATATATAAAATTTCCATTTTTGGAAACTTAATAATATGATTCATTATATATGATACTGGATTCTTTATTCCACTAGAATCTTTTATCAAATGCATACAATGGAAATTTGAAGCAATGTTAAAGGGAAAACTTGTTTAAGAATCTTGTGGAAGTGGATGCATTTTTGTGTTATAATCACTTAATATACGAGTTGAAGAATTTATCTATTTCAAGTGACAGTACTCTTGATTAACGCAAAAGATGAAATTTAAATAATTTAAAAAAAGAACTTTAAATTTATAAGGAATAATTTTATACCCTTTACAGCGAAATAGTTTTGCATCCGCTTTAAGAACCATAAAATTTATAAATTTTTGCTGTTTCTTGAGCATCTTATTACCATCCAGCCATCGAAACAAAACCCTTCCAAACCAACTGACAATGTAACTAATAAAAATAAGATTCCCAAAACACATAATCCCTCTTCAAGAGATAAAAAGACGAGAATATAGTTCATGTCAAAAGCCTTGCATAAACTGATATAAAAAACTGCTGAGAACAATAGTATTCTTGGCAGTTTATTTGTCTCAGAGCATGCAGTGGATCTTCACCGAACCTTGAAGACTACGACACATTTACAACCCTGGAAAAAAAGGTCATTAACTTCTTCCTTCTCAACTTAATGGCCTCTTTTGTTTCTGGGAACTACCGCGGCTTACAATCTCGATACAATTTTCAATGGATCTCAAATACATATTATCCAGGAAAAAAAAAAGAATTGCTATTCAGGTGAATTTTCTCAAAAGTAACGTGTTAACTAAGGCGTGTGGATATAATTCTGTACAAAGAAATGTTGATTTCATTGCACTTTCAACCGAAGGAGTATGATTATTCACATCCCAGAATTATTCAAGTAGTATCGTTACTCAGACTGCACGACTTCAGGCTGTGTCTGTACGGATTCACATCACTTTTTAGTCACAGTATGCTGTACTTATCTTACCTCCTCTTGATGTTGTATTACAAATGGATTTGAATCTCTTAGTCGACCAACTGTACTCAATAACAAAAAAAAAAATGCACCAGGAAGGAGTTGTCTGATGGAGACAAAAATTGCCGGATAGAAAAATTATGTACAGAATCGAAAATGACGATAAAATTTCAGAAAAAAAAACTTATTTATTTATTTCAGAGTTACATAGTTACAAAATAGAATGTTATATCTCCCTTATGGTCTCCTGTGGTATCTCTTGCCAGATTTGCTCCAATTCGCTAGCTAGGTCTTCAACATTAATTGGTAGATGCAATCAGGCTGGCCAAGAAAGTGTTTGATAAGTTGTAAGACAGTTCATAGCAACACGTGTTGTATATCGTCTGGAATTATCTTGCTGAAAAATATTACCAGGGTATTTACTGCAAAAGGAACGGTAGCAAAACCGGTTTGAGAATGTCGTTGACGAACCGCTTTGCTGTAAGTGTGCCTCTAATAACGACTAAAGGGTTCCGGCTTTCAAAGGAAATTGCACCCCAGACCCTAATTCTTGGTTGAAAACCTGTGTGGTGTGCAATTGTGAAAGCAGGAATACCTTGGGCGTCTCCAGAATGATCGTAAGCACACCGTTGGAAGCGGGATTCGTCGCTCAACACTATATGTCCCCGGTCAGCAAACTCCCAACGTGATTGAGCCAAGCACCACTGTAATCTGTAATATGCAGGCATGAGGCACCACTGTAATATGCAGGCATGAGGGGTAGGTGGCGTAGCCATCGTTACGAGCGTACATTTCGCTCTATCAGCCGTCTGTGAATGGTCATGGTGGACACTGATGTGTGGGTCGCACGTCTGATGGTTGATAACGATGAATAAAGCGCTGTGACAGCTGATCTGAAAATCAAACCTTCCTCCTGATCTGCTGTGGCCCTAGTTCAACCGCTACCATCAGGACGTTAAAATCTAACATTGTCCACCCATTCTTGCCAGCATGTTCTAATCCCCACATCGCTTCGACCCATATGACAAGCGATTCTTCGATTTGCCCAACCTACCTCTTTCTATCCAATGATATGACCTCTTTCAAACTCGGACAGTTGCTCATATTGAGCTCGAATCCTACGACTAGGTATTTTTTCAATCGTTTGAAAGGTATCCTAAATTGCAATGCAACAAAAAATTCGACCATTAGATTGAGAGTCGTTTCTTATATACATCTGCTGAGTTAGCAGTACCAATATGCCATAGCTCATTCTATTCATTTATTGGACACCAAATTTTAATTATTTTCATGTTCGCTTCAAATGTACTAGTGTACGAAATTTTATTACAATCGGGCATCTCCTTCTTGGTGCGTCTTTTTTTTTGTTATAGAGTGTATAAGCTTCTTTCCTTTTGCACTTTGATGTACAATGTCCGAAGTAGGGAGATGAGGATGTTAACTTTTGAAGGTGTCAGATGGATTATTTCATCTCAGGTCGCTGTCTCATATTGCAAAATACGGAATGGGAAGATTTATTTCCAAAACCCACAAGGACTTTTCATACCCTCCAACTAGAAATTAGCTTAGCCTCTCTGATACCACTATTGAAATTAGATATTAATAATGATCTATATAAGAATAAGATATTAATTATTTCCCTCTCCTAGTTTCCCATTTTAATGTTGATGGGAAGCGCTTACTTCCACCCACAAATAATTTCCATTGGAAGAATTTGGATTCTTTTATATGGTTATCATTCATAACCGGTGCAATGGTTCAGAAAAGAAATATTGATGATGTTGTCCAAAATGTCATTACTCAATTATGGTCTCTGACGATTCAGCGATTAAAAAATTTCAAATACATGGCAGAAGATGATTAGTTCATAGACGAATTAAATGTATCAAACTTTCCTCAAGGAACAAAGGTGATTGTAAGGTTTTTTCCGATGATACACCATAGATGATAACCTTATAGTATTTAAATTGGCAAATGTCTTTGCTGATATTTCAAGAAGTCATAGTCAAAGAGACTCTTCAGTCATGAATGTCTCTTCCAACAATTCGTTTACCCTTAATCAACAGTTATGGAAGAAAATGAAATATACAAATAACCTGTGTTCGCAGTTTCAATATCAATACCATTAATTTCTAATATTGTAACTTCTTCTCCTGTCAATACATTCAACATCATCAAATAATCATTTGTTTAAATGTTAAACTCCAATATTTATACTGCTAAATTCCTAGCGGCTAAGAATCTTTCTAAGCAGATACTTATCAACTTCAGCTGTCGCGTTATATAAATTATAATTGTGATTTTAATATACTGGAATCGAAAGATTTCTCATGTTTGGACCATAATACTAGTCTGGTAACTTTTGGATTTTGTTTTTGACATGCTTCGCCAGAATTCCTTCGTAAGTATTCTTTACTTATTCAATAGAATGTAGGGGAAGTATGTGTTCCCTATTTCCTGTCAGAAAGCTTTAGTAATTTCTACTCTGGAGCCTGGTAAATATTGAAAGGACTCTGTCCTGTACAGATTTACTGTTCTAAAGAGCAGCCTTTGTAAGACCCTGAAACTTCTGATCAATGCCCTTCTGCTATATGGATTAGAAAATGACTGTGGCAATCCTCCCATTCAGACTATCTTCCATAAAGGATGATCCACTCTTGACAACATCATGATGCAAGAAAGTAAGAGTTTCTCAGTTTTTATAGGGACAATCACCTGGTTTAATTTCCCTTCATGCAGAAAAGGCATATGACCACACAATGCTCTATAGAGTTCTTTATATAGTAATTCTGTTTGGTTTTCGAGGAAACTTGCTATTTTCATTGAAACTTTTCTTTCGTTTAGATGATTTAAAGTTTGTGTTGGACCTGCATTATCTAACCCTTTCTCTCAATTTGAAGGAGTGTTCAAGGAAATAATTTAAGCTCTACTCTTATCTTTTGAAATATATCATCCTTTTTTGCCCTACTGCAACCATCTGCTTAAGGATCTCTATACGTAGACGATTTGTAGATAGAAGGCTCTAGCATAAATTTAGTTGAACAACAACTTTAAACCGCAATCAATAAACTGATAGAATGGAGTGTCGTTAATAAGCACAATATATTTCCTTGTAAAAGTTGCCATGTGCATTTTTGCAGAAAACGGGATCTCCATCCCAGTCCCGACATTCGCATCCATAATACTTTAGTAGCCACTGTCTCTGACATCTGCTTCCTTGCTGCTCATTTTTCATCGCCCATCTCGGATTGCAAAAAAAGAGCGAAAATCATTGAATATTTTGAAATTGTCAATCACCTCCCTTGAAGCAGATAGTACATCTTTGCTCTTAGTTTATCAGTCGATCATCCCGTCTGGAATAGACTAAGAATGTATAATAACGGACCTGTTTGCCACTCTACCTTGCTAAAACGAGACCCCGTCTACTTCATCAATTTGAGAATCTCCTGAACAGACTCTCTATGTTGAGTGTAACGAGTTTCCATTAATTCTACGACGTAAGAAACTGTCACTCAATTATTATTTCTTAGTTTCACCTGTACCATCTTACATACCACAGAATATACATATCAGTTCATCTTTGGTAAGATTGTATGAAGTTCGTCCATCTATCATCGGTTTATTCTCCGAAAGGATTAGTCATTTGAAGGAGGATTCAACCTACCTCTGGTATTGATCTCATAAAAGAACTTTTTTTTTAAATTCCCACCGTTAAACTTACCAAGAACTAAATACCTTAAACCGCGTTTGTGCGATACAGTAATTGTACAACACCTCCAAACCGATTTCTGTCGTGGATTTTAGGAGGTATAGCCTTTTCTTAGTTATTGTACTTTGCCATTCCTCTTGAAATTCCCGATAGAAATCACAATGTGTTCAAAAACTTACACTTTATGCTTTCCATTTCAGTACCATATAACGAAATGCTAAAAAACTACATTTTGACAAAATTGAAAACAATTACATTTTCCTATGGTGTCTCACGTGTATTTATAATTTTAAAATTCAACTTTCAAACGATGTATAGTCAAATTCTCATAAATAATGTATCTAAATAATCAGTGAAGCGTCCTCTATTTTTAAATAGCAAAATCTTGAAATGAAAAAATTTCAAGCGGTTTAATATCTGAGTTACCTTAATATTTATGAAAACTTATGAAACTAGAAGAATTATACTCTTTAACAGTTTATTTACGTATCGGCTATTTACTTAAAGGGTGTCATTGGCCATGTAATAAATTGTTCTTTTGGTAATATAATATTATATATTTTTATTATATTCGATTAATAGCTTTTTACTCAGCAAAATGATCAAATTACGTTCCACAGTCATATTAAA
The DNA here is from genome assembly GCA_019974015.1 of Nephila pilipes. Taxonomy (NCBI): domain Eukaryota; kingdom Metazoa; phylum Arthropoda; class Arachnida; order Araneae; family Nephilidae; genus Nephila; species Nephila pilipes. The sequence continues at coordinate 439 of BMAW01130367.1, read as the reverse complement.
AAATTTAAAAAAAAACACACTTTTATATGATCACAAATTTAATTTATTTAGATACAAAACTTTTTCCTCCTTTTTTAACATAATGCCTCATAATTATTATTTAAAACCATTATAATTATTTTTAAAATTTTGTTTTTTGAGTTTTTAATCTCATGATTTTAACAAAGCATTTACGTTTTACTGTATATTTTCAGTATTTTTTTGTTTTGTTTGTTAATGATATAATGTTCCAAATATATAAAAAATGTTTAACCAAACAAGAAAAATCAGCCGTTTTAATATCTTCGTAAAAGAAGATAAAAATTAATAAATATTACATTCTATATAGTATACCTTTTAATTAGAATTTTAATACTATTTTTTGTTGAAAGTTTTTTTCATACATCAAGCCGCATTATTAAAAATGTTATTAAACGTACTTATATTTTACAGACAAATA